>DWJK01001401.1:0-17101 GCA_018248815.1 Croniades pieria auraria
ATAATAAAGTTTTATCATTTGCACGTGCTGCTCGACGCTGTAACTTGCCATGATGATTTGTCTTTAATGACTGATTAAAAGACGATATTTTGACAGAAAGTAAAAGAAACAATATGGCCGCCACGAGCTGTCAAAATCAACCCCTCCCTATTGCAAAACCCTATAGATTAAAAGCATTTTTGCTCTGGTCTTCTCTTAGGATGTCTTCGATTTGATAAAACAAATTTGTACCACGAGGTGATATGAACTTTGTGCCAATAACAAAAGGTTAACATTCCTATGTGAACAACCATGTGTTCGGTTGTTGCAGAACTTCACAGAAATAATTTATGATATTATATAGTACAATGTAAAATATTCGAGGAACTAATTACAAAGAAAAATGGTACGCAGTTACTTGGACATAATCAATGTCAGTTAACAGTACCACGCTCCTATCCCTTTGGGGTAGTACGGGTGTGATGTTATGTGATGTTAAATATATTAGTTATAAACTAGAGAATGATAAAGAAAATAGCAAGTGTACCTAAGCCTGGCCAAAGCGGTGGATAGCCGTAGTATGGCGAGCAAGTTTCTTGCTGACGTGAAGGTGACATCTCGAGCGTTGCGGGCTTCCCGACGTAATTCTACGTACGACGCTGGAAAAGATAATAGAACTTAATTTATTACATCCAGAAGAACTGACAGAAACATAATTTTATTATTTAAACCAATATACATAACATTGTAGTCAATCTTCATTAACATTATCGTCATTCTATGTTCTAATGCTAGATATAGGTATCCGTTGCTCACCATTTAGTTCAGCTCATCGTTTCCAACCATTGTCAGCCACTATGTGTATATCGTCATTCCATCTAGTTGAAGAGGTCGTACGATATATAAGTCAAGTCGTGACGTTTACTTCAGAACAAAATTATTTTTAATGTTACCGGTTCTGTGATAGGTGTGACCGGTCTACTGCTACTTCAGTTTACTAATTCATTATGCATTATCGATAATGTTCGTTCTGGTAGATGTCCTCGTTTAATTGCCGAGTTTAATGTTAGATCTTTTCGTTTAAGTGCCGAGTTTAATCGCAGATAATAAACTGCTGCATCCGTAGCACCGACAGCGTTCACATCTCGGCTCGGGATGCCATAACACACAGATAACACGCGAACCTCAAAACGAGTAAAACATTATAGAGGACATCGGACGGTCCCTCATCACTAGCTCACGGGGAGGCGACCTCGAGAACGAGGTAACGTACGGTCGGAATCCGTCTGCACGTAACGAATACGAATCGTCCGAGGGCGACTCACAGACGATGCGGTGCGCCAGCGCGAGCGGCACGGCGGGCAGCTTGCGGCGCGCCAGCGCCACGTAGCGGCGCAGCAGGCGCGGCGGCAGCGCGCGCGCGGCGCCGGGCGCGGCGGCCGGCTGCGCGCCGTGCTGGTGCACGTGCGCGATGTGGCGCGCCAGCCGCAGGTCCTTGTCCCTGCGCACGGGCGCCGCTAGTTATTGTGACGGTCGTGTCCCCCGCCTATGAAATTATTCGATGACGTCGCCGCTACTATTGAATTCGGATAATACTGTAGGCGGGAGGCGTTACGATTCGGACTTCCGAGAGGAGAGGGAGACGGGGGACTCGCACGGTAGACGTCGAACGCGAGGGTTGCCGGTTGGAAGTACTGAAGGAGAGCACCTTCACGATCACGACGTAGATCAAAGATTGACCAGTAGGGAAGTCAGAAGTTCCCTAAACGGAAGTGGGAGTGTAAAAAAAATAAAAAATATAAAAAAGCATGTCAGATCAATAAGAACAAAAATATTTAACGAGTACTCTCCTCTTACCATTAACAGACTTGACTAAGATAAACAATAATAAACAATACGCAATAGTAGACGGCACGCATGACCTTCACTATTGTCGCTGAACGCTCGATGTCTAACTGCTTTAAAAGTCAGAAATAACAATAACTCCCGACACTACAAAAATTTGTGTACTAGCCCATACAGATACATCACATTTCACTTTTCGAATGACATTACACTACAAGTAATTCTGAAAGCAGCTACACACAACCGTAACCAACAAAGAGTGTAATGTAATATAATGTACAAAGAGTACTTACAACTTAAAATAACTTCATACTTATATCAGAGCGTTCAAACATACCTATTAGGTTTATCCTGTATGAGCCAGAGGAGGTCAAATCGGGAGAGCAGAGCGGCGGGAAGCTGAATATTCTGTTCAATAGTCCTCTTCGGGTTGTAGCGGCCATACGCAGGGTTGGCCGCCGCCAGGATGGAGACGCGCGCGTTCAAACACGTCATGATACCCGCCTGTAACAGCACAGCTCATTAACATACAATATCAAAGTTATGACACATATGTGATCCTTTAAAACAAAATTAAATATATCTCTCCGTAACAGGCAAAGTATAGGCACTTCTGATAACGCAAAAATCCATTAGCGACGGTGACCACTTGCTGTCAAGTGGCCTGTCTGCCTGTTTACCACGTTTAAATTATAAAAAAAATCTGTATGCTATAGAATCCTGCTATTAGAAAATAACAACTTAGATTTAAATGTCAATCTGTGTAACACAAGTTGAGTTGCTTGTTGATGTACTATTTCCAAAGCACATTCAAACTATATAACTGACTGATTCTATTTTAAAGAAAATGTCTTTTATTGCCATCTCATTTGGTAGAAAACCACCTGACAGAAGATAATCTTTCAAATAATCCTTAAATAAAAACTAAAGCATTTTGCTAATCTAAGTATAGTTGCCAACACAAAATATATTCAGCATTTTGTACCTTAAAGCCTAGAATGATGAATAGAAACATATTATGTAAATAAACTAAGTATCCCCAGATGATATAAAACTCAATAATATGTATCATGTATAAATAAACTTCACAACCAATCATTTAAAACAAACATTGCCACATAATTTATTAACAGATTTTATATAGTTGATTTCGCTCTGCTTAGTTGCCAAGTAGCAATATACCTTAGCGATGCTGATAGTTTGCTGCTCCATGACCTCATGAATAGCAGTGCGGTCGTTCTCGGCCATCTTGTCGAACTCGTCGATGCAGCACACGCCCTGGTCGGCCAGCACCAAGGCGCCGCCCTCCAACATCATTTCGCCCGTGAATGGATCCTGTTGGACACAATATAAATGAATTATAAAGTGAAGAAAACTACCAACTAACTTTGGCCAACCAACCTTGTCTTTTCTCATTCCGAGATGTAACTAGTACCTAACAATGGAAAGTTCGAATACAGGTAGTATTTGTAGAGCCTGAAAGTTACCTTCAGGACGGCGGCGGTGAGGCCGACACCGGAGGAGCCGCGGCCCGTGGTGTACTGGCTGCGCGGCGCCAGGCGGTCGATGTAGTTGAGCAGCTGCGACTTGGCCACGCCAGGGTCGCCCATCAGGCAGATATTAATGTTGCCGCGAATCTTCATGCCGTTCGGACGCCTAAAGAATTATTCAGTGGACAAATTATTTAAAAAATCTATTGAATAATCTGATTATCTGATCGACACATAGCACAGTTTACTTAGATATTATTCATGTCCTAGCTGCCTACTGACAACTGTATGGGTAGCACAAGCTCTGCCCTGAGATCGCTAACCCACATGCCCAGCGTGACAGGAATTAACACTCCTTTTTATAGACATATCTTGAACGAATTAACTATACTTAACATAAACTTGTTACCAAACAGCATGTTCCTAATATTCAAAAAATCATTTGTTAATTATTATTCATTATTGTGCTCTGTACCTTTCATATATCAAAAATATTTCTCAAACATACCTATCCACCCCACCGACCAACAGCAGCAAGAGGGCTTTCTTTACGTCCTCATGTCCATATATCTCTGGCGCCAAACTGAGAGCCATTTTCGAATACAGGTCTTCATCTGCTAACTGCACTAGCTCTTCTTCTGTGAGGGCCTCTGCCATTTCGCTCTCATCACTTTGGTTCAAACAGGTTACACCCTATGAATTGAATAAAAAAGAGAAGTCCAAAAGAGAAGATAAACTGGTTTTTATTCCCGTTTTTTATTTAATTCTGGTGTTGGCAACTTTGTTACTTATGCATAATTACTGTTTTTACATATGAATTATTGTGATAAATCAATTCTAATTATATCTACATAAATTCTAACACTAGAATCTTCTGTAAAAACTTACAAAAAATACTGTTCTACTTACATGAGCCTCAAGGTATGTGTCGGAGAGTAGCCCTTGGACAATTTGTTTGAAGCCAGCATTGAGCAACGGGAGGAACACACCACTGACCGCCACGTGGTCCCCGGGCTGCGCGCGGCGAGTCACCTCACCGCGACAATATACTGATAGTTGCCGAGGGATGTGCCCCACTGGTACTTGGTCTGACTGAAATAATATTTGGTGTTTTGTTTTATTTGTTATTGTATATAATTGAAGAATCTTAAAACGTTATCATTATTTATAAATTGGAGATCTTTGAAATTCAATGTATCAATTATTATAGCAAATACGTACCGTATATTACGGTCTATGAAAAACTGTCTTTAAATTTTTAGTTTTACTTTGAAAAATCTTACGTCCACGCAGAAAAAGCCTACGATAACAAAATTGAAAGTCATACTAACATGTTCCTGAATCTTTAACTCCTGGAATTTCTGGAACCGAGAGCCTCTGGTTTGTAAGTACAGTTGTCCAGCAGTCTTGTTCAGGCGACACTCGTCTGCCGTGCAGGCCGGTGGAGGAGTGAACTGCAGCGCGCGCACCGGCTGATATGTTTCCGCACCGCACGCACTGCATGAGTATGTGGCCACCACAAGGAGTGGCTTCACATCTGTGCAGCGGGTGACAATGCCTGTTGATTTGATGGTATAATGGTCATATTATATGATATTATGCCTAATAACAACACACTAGGGTTTCAGAACTATAAGACTATGTCTCGGATCATTAATTGGAAAGTGATTAAGACACTCAAACACACTGTTCTATTGTAAATAGAAGGTTTATTATCACTCTCCTATCTATTTATAACTTTTCAGCTTCTTTCATGGCTCTTATGCTATTTCGCGATTACAAATAATTATTAATGCTATTATTATATCTTTAATGCCCTGAGATTATGCCATGTAATAGGAACAGAGACAGGCTGCTAAACTGTCAACAATGTCTCTGTAGATCAGTGATAAATAATATATTAATCAATGAGCCCTATCAATTGGCTAACAATAGGATTTCTTAAAGCGACACTAACAATTTTTGCCTATTTGAACAATAATTAAAATGAATAGGGAATATTTTAATTAAAACCCTTGTGATACAACATTGTAATAATTTAGTAGTAGTAGATGATAGTCGGTAAATTTATGGTTATGTATTTACTAGTGACCGATCGAAAGTTCGGTTTCGGCCAATTTCGTTCAAGAAATCTAGTTTCAGCCTTAGTTTAGGTTTTGGCCAAAAAGTGACCGAATCTTTCGGCCGCGCCGAAAGTTCGCAACCGTTCATCGCTGTAAACGCATTGAGTTAAGCACAAACAGTTGCACATAAGTGATTTGATAATTATTTATTTTTTTTATTTAACGCTCAGAATTTCTCCGCAATTCCAACCACTATTCGTGACATAAAAAAAATCAAATATGTTTGTTACGAACCTTAATGATTGTCTTTTTATTTCATTTAACTCTATTTAACTTTCGGTATAAAAAGAATATGCAAATGAATGTGTAAAATATTTTTGTGAAATTTAAAATATGTTTGTTTCGATTTCGGTTTCGGCCGAAACTGAGAGCGAGGGCGAAAGTTCGGTTTCGGTTTCAGATGAAAAACCTGTTTCGGTCGGACACTAATATTTACTTAGCTAAGTGAACTGAGCACAAATGTCAATACAGCGTAGATTACTTCTTCATATATAACATAATAAACTTCAGTGGTCTTATAAATTTTTCAATAAATTCAATAATACTCAAGACATTTCTAATAAAATTAAACTTACTAGCCATAAACATATTTACCTCGAACTGTTACAAATTTGCCAATGTGCTCAGCTTTCACATTCCGGATCGGCAGTGATTTAGCAGTGGACAAATCTTTGAAGTATACTTCACTGGAAACAAAATATCTGTCTTAGAAAGAACCATGCTTTATACTTAAGATGGTCAAAAAATTATTTAGTGTGTAGCTTCATAAATTCTGGACATACAAGTCTACAAATTAAAAGCGTGCTGCAATTACATTCACAGCAATATGAGAATAGGGCTATAACTCAACAGAACCTAAACATATATGAATCTATTCAAAAAAATAAGTATCTTGGTTGGATTAGGCCTCCGCTCTCCAAAATGAAACAAAGCACTGACTTTACGACTTTACAGCTTGACAGTAGAAACTGAAATATAACTCTTCATTTATGGCAATAGGCTCACCACCTATTCCATGGAACTGTGAAATGTGGAAGTGTACTACACTCCTCTGCCTAGCCCTTCAAGGATTACAAGTCTGATGTTACTTTTTTTTAGTATAATAAAAATCCTACAATCTTCTTATCAACTCAGGGGGATATCTGTTCCTGGGGTCCCTCATCTCTCCTGGAATTCTGTGGTTCCTTGCCTCCAACATGATTCTGTGCTCAATGTATACATCCAAGGAATCTTTTGCAACTACCTAAAAACAACAATACAATTGGCACTAGTACTAAAAATATCTTTAAAAATACTATTATGTAAGTGCTTGAATATTAATTGTATCTAAATAAAATGTATTAAATAATTATTATATGTAATGGAAAATCCATGTTTATATTATAATTTTCAGCATTGAGAATGTATTTTCAAAAGTCACTACTTATTTATAGTAACTACTACTAAAGAATGAAAAACTCATAATGTTAATGTTTTATAAGTTATTTAATTTATATTTCACACACGCACACACACACTATCAGCCCGTCATCGTCCACTGCTGGACATAGGCCTCTCCAATAGCAGGCCACTGATAATTTATATTATTTTTATATTTCACTATTAATAATTACCAAACAACATTTATAGACATATAACATGGGAATATTTATCACACATTACACTTATGCTATTACTTTGAAAATAAAATTTAAATCATTGCTAAAGAGCCAACGACTATTACTAAGAATGTTACCTCTCTATGCTTATAATCGGGGAGCATCTCATACACAACATCTGAAACCATATTAGTATATCGCCTAGTGTTTTTCCTGACCGCCTCTGCTAGCTCTTCATTGCTTTCGTGTAGATCATCCAGTTCAACTACAAAGGCTACCTGAAAATTACAATTTTAACATGAGGTAAAAGACATTATATTTTTTAACTAAATAAAGTAACGTAAAATGGACTATTCCTATTTTAAAATTCAGGCTTAAATGTTAGTTTCTAAGTATATTTTAAAACGATATTTTTAATGAAGGAAATTCTAACCTATATTCTTATGAACATTTACCTGCTCTCTCTGAGCCACTTTAGTGAGCTGTTCAGCGTATTTGAAAAACTTGTGACCCTCATCGTCGGTTTGACAAAAATCAATGAAGAAATTTTTAAATGATTCTGCAAATGAAACACAACATGAAATTCACTAATATGAGTATTTCTCTGTAGGAATTAGAATATTTTTAAATACATAACGATGAACCTTTGTCAGCTGCATAATCTCGCATCACCATTTTCGGACCGTTTATTAATTTAGTAAGATTTTGTAAAACTAGCCCAACAAAATAAGTTAGTTGTAAATCCCCCGTTCATTTATTTGACGGCTTGTGATATTGATATTGACACAAAAATTGGCGCGTAAATCAGGTACACTTTTGCAATATTAACTAATCTAACTGGCCTGAAGATAAGCACTTTGGCCTACAAAATTTGCTTTGCGTATTTTTAAATGAAATGAAATCAATGTGTTATTAAATATAGCGCTGCACTGTAGATAGTTATTTAAATTTACAATCGTTTATTTCGATTTTTAGTACGTAGACGGCCATTTACATTAATGATAAGAATGTATTACATGGATACATTTTTATTACACAACCGTCATCCTGATTTTCAGTGGTTAAATAAAAAAACTTGACCACAGTCTATAGTATCAATATTGTCTATTAAAAAGTATCAATGAGTAAAGAAACGAACTGCTTGTGTTCCTGCAATAGAACATAAAAATTCGCGCCAATTTTATTGTCACATCAGCATTTTAATCAAAAATAAATATCTGTCAAATGGACAGATTCACTGTCGTAATGTATTAGTATTTTAGCGAAAAAGTAACTATTTGAACGTAAATAAAACTATAAAGTACAAAATGGCAGAATCTCTGGGTTAATATTTCTATTTATAAGTACATTTTATGATCTATAATATTATTCTAAGTGTAAAAAATATTTCAAACTTGTTTACAGCGGGCCAGAGGGCAAAGCGGCAAAAAATTGATAAACATGGGCGGATGTCGGCTTTTGAAAGACTAAAACAGTGTAAAGGCAAAGGTTCTAAGAACAAGTACGATGTGGACGAAATGGAGAATGTGTATGACACAGTGGACGAGAAAGAATACACGGAGCGCGTGTTGCAGCGGCAAGAGGACGACTGGATCGAAGATGGTAAAAAATCTTTTACATAATATAATATCAGATACAACAATTTAATTATCTATTCCAACATAGATATGGCGACAGGGTCGTTGGTTCATAATAGTAAATATTTGTAAACAACATAGTCAAGTTTAGAGATTGAAGTAGCGAATTATTAAAAATAAACAAACGTTATTTAAATATAACGGTTAATAAATTTTATTCACATTCTTGCAGATGGTACAGGCTATGTAGAGGATGGGCGCGAGATATTTGACGATGACCAAATTGAGGACAGCTATGTGGCATCAGAAAATAAAGAGTCGGGCAGAGGCCAGAAGAGAAAAGCCAAGGTGGCTCCTCCGCCCTCTGGTAAAGGTAACATAAGGAACCTATTAGGTGCAATGCCTGTAAAGAAAAAAGAGGTACTATTTCACTTACAATAAATTTGATATAAGATTTAAGCAAGGCCAAGTAAGGAATTATCAATCTAAGGTATAGACTTACTATACCATATAATACATTTGCTATAAGTAATCATTTTCCCATATCATATCCATCAGCCTTTAAAAACCCACTTCTGGACATATCGTCAGGGCATACTTACTTACTTACTATGCCGGCTCAGCGACCCAAAGAAGATCTTGGCCTCCGACACTAAGAGACGCCACTCGCGCCGATCTTGGGCAGACTCCTTCCCGTTGGACTTTTGCAGCTCTGCAAGGTCCTTCTGTGCTTCATGTCAGGGCATAATGTCAAATAATAAATATAAATTTTGTAGGAGATAAAATTGTCAGATGACAACATTCTATCAGAAATCATATCTGATTTAGACAAAACTAATACTTCTGAGATCAAGCACAAGCCTGTAGCACCTATTAGAAATAGTAAAATTGAATCGAGCAAGAAGGAAGCACAGAATTACTTCCAGAACTTATCAGCTACTGTGAAAAAAGCATCTGTAGCACCTGTAAATAAAGATGTGCCTGTAGCACCTGAGAAGGAAAAAGTAAGTGATTATTGAAGGCTTGAATTTATAAATTTTGTCAATCTACCTATAAAGTACATTATCATTATCTGTGTCTAATGCTGGACATTGACCTTCCCATTTGCTTCCCACTGATAACTATTTGGCTATTGAAATCACCAAGTATATCATACAGTTTATTGTTTATGTGAACTTCACTACTTACTGATTTGAACTTGTCTTAAAAACACCATTTTTTTTTTTTCACTCATTTGAATTTTCAAATAATATGCAATTGGTGTTTATTATTTGTTACTTGTGTTATATATATAACCATAGCTCACAAGTTTGATTCTCACAGGAAGAAAAAGCCAATGATACAAAACAATTATTTAATCATGTGGCATCCAAGAAACCAGAATGGAAAATAGACTGTGAAATTAAACAAGAAACAGAGGATTCTGCCATTGAGAATATAGAAGAATTTGAGACTCAAGACATTGATTTGGGAGATGACTTCAGCAATGATTTAGCTCCAGTAGTAAATACAGTCAAAGATGAGATTCCCAGCTCATTGACAATGATAGATGTTGCTGAGGAGTTTCTCAATGAAGATTTTGAGATTTTCCCAACAGTTAAAAAAGAATTGAAGGTGTCACCAAAAGAACTGAAGCCTTTAAACAGTGACTGGACTGACCAAATAGGGGATAATCAAGTAGAAGCGACAATTCAAACTGATGGACAACTGCCGCTTCAGACAAACAAGGAAGGCGAAGAAGTACTCAAGTTTTATTGGCTGGATGCTTGGGAGGATCGATTTGTGAAGCCTGGTGTGGTGTATCTATTTGGTAAAGTGTATCTGAAGCCGACAAACAAGAAGGCTGGTGCGGCATCCTGTTGCCTTGTTGTAAAAAATGTTGACAGGCAAATGTTTTTATTGCCCAGAGAGTATGTAAGTAATTTTTACTGTATTGTTTTTTTTTTATTTCTGCATGTTATAAAATGAGAAAAAAATTTGTATAAAATACTTGATGATATGTGGGTGGTACATTCTACTAAAAGTATCATATACCATATATATAACTAGCGGCCCGGTAGGTCCTTCGCTACATATAAAAGTGAAATATTAAAAAAAATTTAATTGGAATATCAAATTCATTTATTCAAGCAAAAAAATATTTTATTAATTGCTAGCTATTTTAAAACTTAATCCAATGAATTTGATATTCAAATTAAAGTTGCTTTAATCGAAGCACGTCCAAAATGAAATGACCGCATTAATGACGTAACAACATGCTTTTACTGTCAACATTGAAAAAAAGTTTAAATTTGGCAGCACAATCTCCATCTGAAAAAAGGTTCAATTTGACAGTAAAATCCCCATTTACAAATACAAAACATGTGATAAATGAAGAACTGCTCTACTGATTTTATGCAAACTTCACATAAACCATCTACTAAATAGTCTGAACAAAGCCTAAATATTTGGTTTGGATAGGTGAGCCCGTTCTTGAGTTATAAAATTACAACGAAGAGTGGCATTAATTTTTATATATATAGATTAAAGGTATTGGTAATTTATTTAACGATTAGAGAAAGAATTAGGTACGGGTTTTGATAATTCTGTGTCAAGAATTGTAAGCAATGGGAGCATCTATTAATTACGTGAGGGGAATTTAGAGATGTTTTGATCCCCCCTCCTTCCCTCGTGATATTTCGCTCAAGCCGAGGGGGCTATCCCTATCCGCCAATCTCACATGAGATGTTTTAAAATGCGTGTATCTCCTAAATGTATCGATTTTATTCTAAAGAAAAAAAAAAATCCTTGACCTAAAATAGACTAGAATTACAGTGAAAAGTAAACAATAAAATACTTAAATGGTTACACAAGATTAAATATTATTTTCTTGCCGTCTTACTTTGTTTCTTGCGAAAAAAAATTACGTGATATTTGTCAAGACCTCCCTTTCTCCAAAGTAAAATTAGATGAGATTCGACTTGATCCCCTCCCCTTTTTGAACGCCTAACCTAATTAATGGAAGCCTCCCACGACGAAAATAAGAGTAACGCCATTTTGTGCTGAACTTAATAGACATTTCCTTTGGATTTTTATTTATAACAATATCGTATAGTTTGATGCCTAATAAATGCCTATTTTTTTAAGAATTTACAATTTTGATTTGTATATGTAATATAATTTTAAATTCGAACATCGTAACGGATATAGAGCACAGAGTATTGTCACTTGAAAATTGGCGCCCTTTTGGTTTTTTATTTGACATCTGCTGTTGTCTATGCATATTACATAAGAACAAAGATAAGTAAGTTTTTATTAAATTTTAAGAAAATATTTTTGCCAATGAATTTTCTTATCGGAAACTGTTTGTTTAGTGAACTATGTTTTTTCCAAGGGAATTAAATAAAACAAATGTAAAATCAGATATTATAGAAATTTATGATACTATTAAATGTGTTAATAATGTACATTTTATGTGTTGTTTAATAAAATCAATAACATTACTGAAGCACACTACGGAAACTATGGAATCTACATACATGCATTTTAATATTTTCACAAAGATCGTAATAATCGATATTAGTATATTTACTTGACAATTGAACTGTATTATTGTTAATATAATTTGTCTAAATTATGTTGCACAAAAACAATCTTTAAGTCCACAAATAATACTACATGTGAAGACGATAAATTCTAATATCAGTCTTGAATCCTATGGCATAAAATTGATCTAGACCTAAATAGATAAATAACCAAATAGCAATTACTGTGTCAATTAACTTACGACTAATCAGTTGTACTGGTTGTGAAGTCTATCAGTTCTTTAACAGTCTTTGTAACGAAAAAATACACGATTATATTTGCCATAGACCTTTAACTGACAGCAATTGTAACCACCAAATTAAAATACTTCCCGAATGTGTCCATATCACTTCTTTACCTTCTGCCAAGCGAAGATGCCGTAAGAGACGCCGACGCCTAGCGCGAAGGTGATGAGGTACGGCAGGAACTTGAGCGATGGGAACTGCCTCTTGCGCAACAGCGTTACGATGAACTTCAGATTGGCGTCAGAGTAGGGCGGGTATCTCGCTCTGAAGGCATATGGAAGAATAAGGATGTAATATTTAATTTACAAATTAAATTAAAAAAAAAATGTTTTTATTACTTTTTCCGACAGTATTTTATTCCTTCTCCTTTATTATTATTAAGCTAATTTATTAACATAACATTACGACTGTAATCCCCAAGGAGTTAAGCTGTGAAGTGTAGTACACTCCCACGTTTCACCATTTACGTTTACGTCCCACCATGGAATAAGTGGTGACCCTATTGCCATATAGAGGGCACAGATCCAGACTCCGGGCTACTACTAAAATTTCATGTTAGAAAAATCTAACATCACTCGACCCGACCCGGGAATGGAACCCACGACCCCTGGAGGAGCAGTGGCGCTTGCAAACACTCGACCAACAGGGCAATTTATTAGTTCTTTTAATAGCCATCTAGCTTTCAATAGGCAATAGGTCACGTTTGATGATGATCACGAGATAAAGGGTAGGATGTCTCATGTTTACCTCGAAAACGCTTATTGATTCTTGTATTAGAAAAATTGGGCTGGGTTTGCTTACTACATATTTTAATGACAACTGATTCTTTGTTTCTTACTGTGTGGAGAACGAGATCCGTTATTATTGGCAACGGAAGTCTTGTAGAAACGATAAATGAAAGTCGTCAAATTCTATTATACATGACAGCTGGTATTGCCAAGCTAATATGGGGACACAAAGAAAGACTTGAATGAGGTTTTTCTTTTAATAACTATTAAAGGAGAGAAAGAAAGAGAAGTCTGCTACGTTTATGTCTCTCTTTCAAAGAATTATGAAATAAGAGATAATAAAACGTGATGTGGTTTGGAGCACTCACGAGCCAAGTTTTTCTCCGATCGTAGCAAAGTTCTTCACCAGGCAGCTCTTCTTATGAGAGAAGGTGTCGAAGGTGGTCTTCCCATGGTACGCACCCATACCACTGCTACCGATCCCACCGAACGGAAGCGTATCCACTGCAATCACAGCCGTACACAAACACCATTAAAGTTTTATTTCATACTCAACTCCATTAAATAAAGTAATTTTGAAAATGAATAAATACTACAATAAAAAAAACGACTTGCCAAACGATAGAATTAAATTAAAATGTTTATACTACAATAAAAAACGACTTGCCAAAAGATAGAATTAAATTAAAATATAAATATTACAATTAAAAAAAAGGAATTGCCAAAGGATAGAATTAAATTAAAATATAAATATTACAATAACAAAAAACGAATAGCCAAAAGATATAATTAAATGATGATTATTGTACACTTAAGCTATATACAATTATATTTTATACGATTAGTCAGCTTTTTAAGCAATTATTGTGTAATAATATTTTATAATCGGAATTAGGTTTTAAGAAATTTCTATACTATGTTGACATAATCATGCTGTGTTAAATAGATTTTATGATAGTATACAATTATCGTGGAATACAATAAGTGCGATTGCTTAATATATTATATTTAAAATAAGAACAATGAATAACGCCATGAAGTCTTGAGCATCAAGATATTTAAATTAAGATATATTATTATGAAATTAAATTCCATTGAGTCTCAGCCGTTTCATATAGAAAATTTCGTATCCCTGTGATGGATATATATCTTATATATATATATATATATAGATAGGATAAGATTAGAGTAGGATTCGATAGATTTGGACGCTTCTATTGTTTTGATGTGGATCACTCGACAAAGATTTGTGTTTATTGAAAAGTTTCTTAGGACTTCTAGAAGCTTTGTATAAATGTTACAACTAAGACGAAGGGCAAAGTCAATGCGCAATTGTTTAAACTTAAAATACACAGACACACTAAACATTTTGATGTATAGAATTATTGCATCAAACATAATGTCATAGCTTATTTTCCAAATATGTAATGTTTTTCAAGAAATATGTAAATCAAAAGACTGCCTCGTTGGTCGAGTGGTTGCAAGCGTGACTGCTGATCGGGAGGTTCTGGGTTCAAATCCCGGGTCGGGTGCTATTAGATTTTTCTAATTTAGAATTTCTGGTAGTGACTCGGAGTCTGGAACTGTGCCCGGTGTATGGCAACAAGCTCACCACGTATTCCATGGGACTTATACGTAACTGGTGAAACGTGGGAGCGTACTGCACTCCTCTGCCTAGCTCTTCGGTAATGACAGGCGTGATATTACGTTTTTTTTAAATCTCATGTGAGATTTGAAGGTGCTGGAGGGGGTTAAATAAAATCTCACGAAATTTCACCAGGGGGAGGGGAGTCAAAAAAACTATAATCACGTCAGTACATAATGGACGCCCCATTAACTGATCAGTTTTAAACAGACAGGTTTCATAAAAATAAGACAGGTACTACTGTTCATTGATACTTACAAAATTAAATCGTAACAAACCTACATAAATATATTGGTGCTCAAACGAAAAAAATAAAAACGAAGGGTAAGGCCGTACCTCCCATTTGCATCACTGTATCGTTAATGCACATTCCGCCGCTACTGGTGTTATTGATTATCGTAGACACTGTCTCTTTGTTCTTACTGAACACGTACAGGACCAACGGCTTCTCTCTAAAGACCAAGCACAGACATATATGCCGCCACCGGGGTAAAACAGGCAAATCGAGAATAGAAACATTGAGAAGAGCGTTACAATCAGTTACATGTGCGACGCAGTATGAAGTTCGCGGCACGGAATTAAAGATGGCGCTCGAGTATCGTGCAATACGCGGCACGTCATGTTTAGAATGTATATTTGGCGCGAAACTAGCCCCCGGCGCAAGTGCTTTTTTATAAGTTTTTTTTTACAAAAGAAATTTGATTTATAATGCAGCGAATTTCAGAACTGCCGTACATCGCAACTAAGTACATAACAATTTATTTAGAAGAGACTGCGTTTAAACTAATAATAATCTACTATGCTTATAAAATACAAAACATAAAACATTTAATTATTAATGTGTTAAGAAAATAGAACAATTTATTTAACAGACATAATTATCGAAAAAAAAAAATAGAAAAAACACTAATTAAAATTTTTAAACTAAAAACCTCCACCTTAATATCCATTCCATACATAAATAGAAAAGACATTCCTTTGGTGAAATTACCACCGTAACCAGAAATAACGATGCACCGATTTGAACCAAAACCCATCGTGATGACATTACAAAATACTGTCACGTTTTTGTTCTTAGCTTTTTTCAGTCGAAGAATATGTTTTACAAATTGTATTCAAAAGTTCGATCTACTAATTCAAAATGTTTTTATTTTGAAGTCCAAACGTGACATAAATGTAATATAAGTGTGAATTGCGAATGATGAACAACTTTTGCATAAGAAACAGTGACCCATTACACCATCGCCTGGCTTATTGTAAAGTTACCTAACATTTTTTAAATTCCAATATTTATTCTTACATCATTCGATATTACAATTAAAATAATATTAACAATGTGATACCGTATATTTATCGGATATGCTATAAAAATGAAATAAAAAAAAATTACTTTGCCACTGACATATAAAATCGAATTCTACAGATTATTAACTGTAATTTGTCATGTGACATTTGTCAGGTGATTTTTCTTAACAGCCAAACAAAATTTTTTTTTAGAGAGAAGTAAGTTGAAATAAGAAAAATGCGCGATAAATTTACAAAAAGCCGCATGCCATAATCTGTTCCTTACCGCCATAAAACATGATCGTGTCGTTCACGCACAAACTGCCCGAGCGTGTTTGTTCGTTGAACAACTTATGTATGTTGCTCTGTTTGCTGAACACGTATAGAACTAATGGGTGTTCCCTGTAAATTATGTATAAGCGATTTGTTGGTAACGCCGGATGTAACCGGATAGTGTGATACACCTTAACATTTTTATAAGGGTATATAAGTGTGAAAAATTCAACTAATTATGGAATTAAATACTAATGTCTAGCACGTGACTTATTGGATTAACGTAAATCTTACTTTACATTAGTGTTAGTGTCATATAAACGTCGAAGGAATGAGTATTAAAATGTATGGGTTTTTCAACTACGCACGTAAATTTTCTGGGATATAAATATGATTTAAGATCTGATCATATTGTGATCATATGGTCGAGACATTACTTTAATAAACGATTTATTTAGCGAAAGGCAGTAGTAACTAGTTTTTCAAAAGAAGTGACCACGATTTTCTTTCGAATTCAGCGAGAAGACCAAAATGATGGTTCGGGAATAATTGGCAACACTTGCTTGAACAAATATTAAGTGCAGTGTAAGTAACATCAAAATTTGCCCAATTTAAATGATGACGCTTACACTTGAAAAAAAATATCTGAGTCACAAATGAGTTATCGGTCACATGGTTCATGGACGTGTAATTAATTAAACATTTTCGTGCACGAGAACCACATTTATTGCGTTATAATAAAGAAAAACG
>DWJK01001402.1:0-17099 GCA_018248815.1 Croniades pieria auraria
TAATATTGAACTTGTAATCGAATACTGACAGTGCTCTGTATAATTTACTTTTATAGAGTAGTTCTAGTATATTAAAAATTCCATTTTACGTATTGGATGTAAAGTTTAAAGGTGTAAGCGTTAAAACTGAAAGTGTAAATTAAATAGCCAAGAAATATGTATATTTTGGTATATATACAAGTAGATATGATTCTTAAACGTTTCATGTCTGTTTTGTATACATGAATATATAGAAAAAAAAAATTATTTTTCCCAAATATCCTATTTAATTTAACAAATGTTGTTTGCTCAAACGGAATGCTTTTTAAATTTCCCATGTCACCTCCAACATAAACGCCATTAATTAAAATATCTGCCTAAACTATAAATATATTTCGTTTAAAATATAGCCTTTAGTTTATTTCTATTTTGTTTGGTTTGTGGAAATCTTATAAGGAAAAATCCTATTAATTTGCCTTTCACGGAATCTCCTTTTATGCCTGATTAGTGTAATTTATAAAAAAATAGGTTTTTAAAAATGAATAATTCATTCCAATCTACAGTTCCACTTTTAGATATAGGCCTGTTGTTCAATTTTGGAAGTCCGCCGCCAGTCGGAGAGGTACTCTAAGAAGAAGAAGAAGTTCAATTTTGGGTTAATATTGAAGGTTTAGCGTGTAACCCTTCATGCTGGTTTACTGAGGGTAGATAAATTTTTTGCAGCTAAGAAGGTACTATAGAGAGGTCTAGGGCATGCAGGCTTATCATAGTATATGTCTTTTCAGTTAAAGTTTCTTCGTAAAGAGATGAATGCCAGAATTTTCAACCCGGGACACAAGATGTGAGAAATATAATAGTAAACCACTGCTGCACCATAAGTAATCGCTGCTGGTTATTTACAAGCATGTGCTGGATTTATCATAATCACTATCAGCTTCTCTAACTGCACTGCTGTATACAGGCCTCCCCTGAGGGGTTTTTGCTCATAATCCTCACGCTTGTCATGCGGGTGGGGTTTGGAATATATTGAATCACAAAACGTAACTTCACGCCTATAATCCCCGAAGGGGTATGCAGAGAAGTGTAGTACACTCCCACGTTTCACCCGTTACGTTTAAGTCCCATGGAATAGGTGGTGAGTCTATTGCCATTCACCAGGCACAAATCCAGACTTCAAGTCGCTAATAGAAATTCTGAATTAGGAAAATCCAATAGTACCCGACCTTGGATTTGAACCCAGGACCTCCCGATCGGCAGTCGCACTTGCAACCACTCGACCAACGAGGCAGTATGAAATTGATTATGAAATTATAATGTAAACTTAGTTACTAACAAATAAATTTATGCTGATAATAATGTCACAAAACTTACACAAAGTAAACAAAGATCGTATCACAGAACCAATCGACATTTTAATCACGATATAAATTTGACTGCCGTAGTAAAGAAATGAATCGACGCGGGCCATGATTGAGTGTGAAACTTAACACAAATAATAACTCCATATTAACTCTTAATGAGATAAGGTATTCTTAATAAGATAAGATAGAAATTCCATTATTTTAATTGAGATAAAATCATTCGCACCTTCAGTTTTACAAGTCATATAAATAGCATTGGTCATTTTCGCCCATCTTATTCCGCAAGTCTGGAAATCCAATCAGTATCGTAGATCTATCTATCTGTCTATCTAAAACATCTATCTATCTATTCTATCTTTATGCCGGATAAAATCTATTTTACCTTTGACTATCAGAAAGCCATTTACTATATTAGCAACGGTACGGCGATTTTTCGATTGATTGTATAATAAATTATTTAGAAACAGAAGGAAATTTTAAATGAAACCCATTACAGCTGTTAATTCTGCCTAAGACATCGGAGTACACATATAATGGTCTTAAAGTTGAACCCGGAACCATTTAAAATATACCGTCAAGGGAAACTTAACTTCCAAACACTAACTGACTTAAGTCAAAAACACTTACATATTTTTTCTTCTTTTAAAAGTAATTTTTTTTATTATATTTTACTGAATATACATAACTGCAAAAATAATAATATTTAAAAAAAAAAATACCAAAAAAAAGTCCGTCTAAAATGTCCTTGTGAAGTATGGTTCCCAAAACACTGGCAGCATTACCTCGCTGAATTATAAAGCTAAGCCTCTGTGCGAAGTAACTGCCAGCCCTTTGGTCCCCAGAGACAAGGAGCTTGGTCGAACTTTCTTTTAAATAATAATATTTTTATTTCATTTCTTCCGCAAACAGTGTGGTACTATCTAGCTATTTCCACAAACGTATGTACATACAATGTTATTATATTCATAGTGTCATTATATTCATAGTCCGTTTATATAAAATATATATTAGCCGAGACAGCAAATACGTCTTTTAGAAATAATAGATATCGTTGTCTTTAATCGCGTCCCACATACCGTGGGTGCTGTGGTGCTTTATAAAATGGAAATTGTCACTTTTCACCATCTGACTTCGCAATGGGCGACGATGGTAATCGGCGGCACACATCGGGAGTTTAGCTGCACAATGCCAGATGCGATCAACTGTGGCTCCCAACACTCACCCGTTACGGTCATGTAGGTAGTATTGTGTTCGCGTTTCGTCTCGTCGATGGCGACTAGCCGACGCCCCATAAAACACTCCCCGGTACCTAATTGGAGTTATGACTGCTTCGGCATTTCTTATTTATGTTGGTGATATTAACCCGCGACCCGCGTAACTGATTTCTGCGAACGCTATCCGACCATCAATATTGTATTGCATATGCGTTTGTATGATGTGGATATAAAAGTTATTGCTCAATACAGCTGTGATTACGCTGGTCGTGTCGTTTATTTTATCACTAATCACTTTGGATCAATCTTTACCAAACTTCATGTGATCAGTGATCAGTTGGGAGAGAATATACAGAACTAATCAAGTTGTCCTACAACTTTAAAGTACCATATATTTTAAAATTATTTATTTTTACGTATACAGTATTTTTTCCTCTTTAACTACTTATCCGAATGTCACCTTATTTATACATTTAACTTAAAATTTAAACTCAATCGCTTTTGTCACTTACTCGTATAATGCGTTAAATATCTCAACATTTATGCATTTAGATATGAAAGTATCGTGCAGACGCATTTTAACTGGCTTTGGTAAAGTGTGCTCATGTAACGGTTATACGCATCGCCGTGCAAGTTTCTCATCATAATCGTTAATCCCGCAGGTGGTGGGACGGGAGACGGTGCTCGCACTTGCGGGGACGCGGGATCTGCGCTGCGGTCGCCGGCTCGTGTCCGGTTTGTTCGCGCGCCCGAGACTGCCTCTAGGCTACTCGTACGTGACAACCGTGCCTCGTGGCGCCTGTCGCCTCAACGTATCCGAGATCGTTGCCAGCGATAACTACATCGGTGAGTACTCAAAGCGAAACGTATGACAGGAAGAAAAGGACTAAGAGGTCCAGTCATGTTCGTGACAGAGAAAAAAACAGCCGAGAGTTATTCGCTATGACAAATCTAGATAGTTGAGAGACTTGATTGTGATAAAAGCTCAGTGAGTCTGGATACCAGGTTTCTGACAGAGAAAAAAAGTAATATAACAGATCCTAGATAGTTAAGATAAACTTGCCTTTGATACTTTGACCATGTTGCAAAGATTTAAAGCAGATGCCTCGTATTAATATCTTTTGAGAATGATTAAGTAGAGACATTATTAACAGTATGGTGTGGGCATTAAAAGTATCAAAATACTGTGTTACCTAATTTGGATATTATTTTGTGACAGATTTGTTTATTTATTATTTTAAATAACTCATACCGATAATAAAAGCCAGAGTATCCATGGCTGAAACGCTTTTACGTTAAAAGCGCCGAACCGATTGTATTGAAATTTCTATGGAGATATTTTAATTCGTAAGAAAGAACGCACTGTATTTTGTTAGTAAAAAATGTATATGGTTTTTCTACTTTTAATTAAAAAACTGCTATTTTTGTGTATTTGTTATCAAAAAAAACAAATCTTAATCACAAGGTCTTTTAACAAAGACCCGGCTGTGACTCTATATAAGTAGTTTTAGTTACAATAAAACATGAATTACATTAAATTTTGCTTACATTTAACAAGAAGAGTTGATAATGGCTAGTAATTAAATAAATATGTAGAAACGAGATGACTTAAATACCATTTTTGATAGTCACTTTGTTGACAGAAGCAAAATTGAGAAGGATCATATATAAAAAAAAAGTAGAAATCATTTCTAAAATATCCCATAACGTATTTTATAATGAGTTGCATTTATTACTCCAATAATGACTATTAATATTGCCAGCCTATAATACTTCGATAACGTAATTGCACTCGCTAAGTGCAAAAACCGACCACTCATGCCAACACGTGGGCAACACGTTCATATGCCGCATTTTAATTTATAAATTCAGACCGACTGATAGATATTTAATGTGTATTAAAAGCATGATACTTCGATTCCGATGACTCCATCACATTACACACAACACACGCAATACACACATTAAAATACCGAAGAATAACTGAAAACACACGTATTTTATTTTTGTACCACCACTTAGAGTTGCTCATCTAATGCTGAGTACAAAATTCTTTAAAACAGTCTTTGGTATTGAGCGATGGTTCGATTCGGATAATAGCTTGCCATTTTACTAGACTTCATTCATTAATTCACGGTGCTGAATGGTCCTTTGATGAAGTCAAATGGGCCGCAAACATGAGGATGGTCATCTACTTATCAATCAGTATTGTTGATGGAATTGATCGTAAATCATTTGCGTCCACCACAATAGAAACGCCCACGTTGTTCTGGACAAATATAAATAGAACGATTCACCTTGCCATCGTACAAATCAATTTTGGCCAGCCGAAGCTACGACGTCGCGGTCTAAATTACTTTACTTGTGTTTAGCAAATGTGACATCTTTTGCAACTAAGTAGTTACCAAGCGTCATATAACCTTGAAGAATCAATTACCCTATTACGTGTCAATGATTCATTTAAGCTTTAAGTTGGCCATCTGCCGCTTAATGTAATGTGCTTTAGATATTTAATTGAATCTCAAATTGCTTTTTATTCAGCCTTGAAGATATCAAATGGGTCATACATAATGAATGGAGAATTTGCTGTAAGTGCACCGGGGACGTATGAAGCTGCAGGGGCACGATTTTTATACAGTCGAGCAGCTGGACTAGACTCAGTATTCGCTATGGGACCTGTTCATCATTCTGTAGATATAATGGTAAGTTTTGTTAGCTTTGAGCATGTGTTGTATATATATCTAAAACTGAAACTAAAACTACTTTCAGATACTATACACACAACCGAATCCAAGCATTAAGTACGAATATTTTACGGAATCGTTGCCAGGGGAAGTGGATATTGAGTCAGCAACAAAAGCGAACGTGCCAGATCTATCCACCGTTCCCACCAAACATATTAGGAGACATCATGGTTTTGATGCGTATCCTAGATCTAATGGACCGAGACATCCTGATCTGGTTGCTTTCTCGAAAGAGCTAGGAAGTTCGGAAAATAACATTGAAGAAACTGTTGTGGGTACCAGAAAATTTATGTGGAAAATATTATCATTTACTCAATGTTCACGAACTTGTGGTGGGGGTTTTCAGGTAAGACTGTTGTTTTATAAAAGAGTAAAGACAAAATACTAGATCAGTATCAATCAAAAAGGATTTTTTTAGGTAGGCAAATACCGCTGTGTGGAAGCTAGTACGAGTGGTGTCGATAGGGAGATATCTCCAGTCCACTGCTCAGGTTCACCACCAGCTGGGCGTCGAAGACGCTGTGGAAATGTTCCATGTGCTCCAAGATGGAGAGCCGCTGCCTGGTCTGCGTGCCCAAAATGTGGACCGGCCACTAGAACAAGAATTGTTGGATGTGTTCAAGATCACTCTAAAGGAATAACAAAGGTATTGGATTCATCAAAAATTGGCATTCATAATACATTAAACCTTCTTATCCTAAGAGCAGACTCACGTTCCAACTATGGAATGATAAAAGGTTCATAAAAAACATATAGGTATTTATACTATTAAATGTTTCGTGAGTATTTATACACATGATTAAAAATGTACCGGCTTAACTCATGTAAGTTTTTCGGGATGGCCCGACTAGTTTCGGACCTGTACGAGGTCCTTCCTCATGAGCTTCCTCCGGAAAGTCTCAGTCGCGACCTCGCCGCAAACAGCGGGAGCTCATGAGGAAGGACCTCGTGCAGTTCCGAAACTAGTCGAGCCATCCCGAAAAACGTCCGCGAGTTAAGCCGGTACATATTTAATCAAACATACATTTATCTTTGTAAATGTAACATAATAATTGCATTTTGTTGCTATTAGATTAGTGATCAGAAGTGCCCAACACCGAAACCAGCAACGGTAGAGAAATGCAGCATACCAGATTGTCTCGCAAGTTCAGGAGAAGTGAGACAGGTCGAATCGAAGCGCCATCGAAGCCGCGAACGCACTGACACTTTCCGAGAAGGGCCAGTGTATACTCTATCAGTCAATAGCTCCGATTATGATATTGGCCCCGAGTATAGCTTCAGTGCGGCTGCCGGTTGGCTATTTACGGACTGGTCTGAGGTAAAATATTTGAATCAAATATTTATATTTAAACCTGATTTTAATACGGAATTTTGCCACTGTCATTTTCGCACTTCATCTTTTCTTACATTCTTTCTTTGTTATGTTAAATCTTAATCGCGATCAAATAGTTTTTAATATATTATTTATGATAATTAAAATAGATATTGTCTATTTTACGTTTTTCATACGTTAAAGTACTAATTACAAGGGGACTTGTATTTCTGCTATTCCATACGGCTGTAATAGGCTTTAAACATCGCAGTATACGAGTATGCTGGTTGTCAAGTTAAATGTGCTCATAGGTTATGAGGGTTCCCTTAGAAACGTAATTTGCATTTAATATTTATATTACTGCATCTAAGGGGAATTTACGAGATGAGCACACTTCCTCAATTAATGATATTATGTCATTACCGTGTTTTATTATCAGTCAAAGAAATACTTGTCGTTAATTCTTGTTTATAGAACGCGCGGTAGGTGGCGTTGAGAAAGGTTACATAAATCTGGCAATTTAAACTTTTCGTCTCATTGTCAAGCGGATTAAATTTACAAATTGTATTGGGAATGTGTTTACTTTTGTTGTTAATAGTTTCAATAAATAATAATTTAACACACTCTTTAAATTAAAGTAGGTACTCATAGCTTTTCTAATGTGTAAAAAAAATTTCACAAATACACACACAATATATTTTGTTAGTCGAGCTGTTTTATAACTTGATTATAAATTATGAATCTTCAATGGTAGGTTTTTGGGGACGCTTAACTGTATAAAAATTATGAAACTTCAATGGTAGATTTTTGGGGACGCTTAACTGTATAAAACATTCACTATATTCATCATGTATTCATAGACTGCCTCGTTGGTCGAGTGGTTGCAAGCGTCACTGTCAATCGGTCCTAGGTTTAAATCCCGGGTCGGGTACTATTGAATTTTTCTAATTTAGAATTTCTAGTCTGGAATAGTGCCCGGTATTAGGCAATAGGCTCGCCACTTATTACATGGGACTTAAACGTAACTGGTGGATCGTGGGAGTGTACTACACTCCTCTGCCTACCCCTTTGTGGATTACAGGCGTGATTTTACGTTACGTTTATATTCATCATGCAAGTATCTAAATGACATACTCGTATATTATACATTTTGGAGTTGCAGAGGCGTATGTCCAGCAGTGGATAAAAATAATTAATAATGATAATGTTGACGAAGATGATGATGTTGTTGATGGTGATGATGATGATGCCATATTTCGGTTTTAGTGTGTAGGATGGTGTGTAGGCGGTGGTGTACAGACGAGGAGTGTTCGTTGCGCTGATCCTTCGGGCTGCGGACCGCGGAAGTCGCCAGAAGCATCTCGTACTTGTAACCCAAGAGTACCCTGTGAACCTCATGATGGCCAATGGTTCACTGGTATGGTCATTTAATTTTACTTTTACCAAAACATTATCACGCTAGGTCCCCCACAAGCCGGGCAGATCGCATCGAGTGCCAAGTATCACTATCCTTAAAGTTCTGACGGGCTTCTTTTGCATTTATCACTTTTAACATACTCGTAATATTTACGGCAACAATGTCAATAAGATAAATAATATCTATACTTGAATTAATGATAAATAATATCCCACTTCAGTGACCAATTTTATGCTACTACATTGAAGTGACACTTATAACCCGAACAATATGTATATCTTCATTATGAAATCTCTTATTATTCAACTATTGGACTCGGTATTTATGGCTAAATGAAAAGAGCGAAGCCCATGGTCTACCATGCTGTACAATTGCGGTTTGACAGAGTTTACACTCTTTAAAAATATTTCAACAAAAACATTACACACTTTAAAAACGTCTCAATGACGCATTATTCCACTATATTGACTGCCTCGTTGGTCGAGTGCTTACAAAGCGCGACTGCTAATCAAGAGGTCTTGGGTTGGATTCCCGGGTCGGGTACTATTCGATTTTTGTAACTTAGATTTTCTTGTAGAAATTTCTAATAGTCACTCGGAGTCTGTGCCCGGTGTATGGCTATAGGCTCACCACCTATTCCATAGGACTTAAACGTAACTGGTGGATCCTAGGAGTGTACTACACTCCTCTGTCTACCCCTTTGGGGATTACAAGCGTGATGTTACATTTGTATTAGTTATTAATTATCTGCGCATATTTTAGGAGAATGGTCGTCCTGTTCATCTTCCTGTGGTGGCAAACAATTGCGTGGCGTACTTTGCATTGGAGGGAGTGGTCGGCATCTGCGCGACTCCGCGTGCAAGGGCATCAAACCGGAAGCCGAGAGGGCTTGTGGAGGGGACTGCTCGCCGACTTGGTTCTATAGTGACTGGGGTCAGGTGAGATTAGAAGAGTTATTATTGTATCATTACAATGCACCTTACGATGTAGGCAGAAAGCACCGAGTGCCAACTATCTCTCTCTATTTTTACTTTATACTGTATTTATTTTACCTTAATAGTCCTCTTTGTACACACACGACAGTTTCGGAGACTTCTCACTCATATGCCAGTACTTATTATTTGTTCTAGAATAATCTATTTTTTATGCAATTATTACATAGTCACGCCAGGGTCCGTACGAGTAGACAGAGAGCTCAGAGTGTCAAATATCTATCCTTACAGATTTCGATTTTTATTTTACTGTACTTATGTTGAATGTACTTACTAGTGCAACAGTAATTGTTCCGTTGGAGTGGGTATCCAACGTCGGTCAGTGGTGTGCGGGCAGGGCGCGGAGGGCGCAGCCCGTGACACCGACTGCCCGCCCGCCCGACCGCCCGCCCACCGCCCCTGCACTCCGAGCTGCGATAACTACGTAATGCAGCAGCCGGAGATTGATACAGGTAACATTCATTTATACCCCTTTACGTAACGTACTCAAAAATAAATAACATAAGGCCTGTAATAGACGAAGAGATGGGCAGAGCAGTGTATTACATAACCGTGTTCCACCAGTTACGTTTACGTCTCACTATGGTTTAGGTGGGGCCTATTGCCTTACAGCGGGCACAAATACCCCTTTAATAGGCATTTAGTGAACTCAGTTCTGATATGACTACAAAGTGGCAACCAAGTGGCAAATTTACTATCCAATCTATTTGATATAACATACAAATAAGATAAAATTAAAAATAATAATATACACGAAGTAGAAATCAATCAATAATAAAGTGGTTATTTGCAGGATCTCAAAATTTATCCTCTGAAGCACATAAGCAAGAAGCGAGACAGGAGCCGGTGAAACTGCACAGCGGGAGAAGAGACTGTGAGGACAAGCTGAACAACTGCATGCTGGCTGTTCAAGCGCGACTGTGCCATTATAAATATTACACGCAGAACTGCTGTTACTCGTGTAAAATACCCTGAAAGTTTCTGTTACGATCAAGGAGCGAGGGTAGAGGAGTTGAGGATGTATTATGAAAGATCACGAATGGGAGTGCAAAATAACCTGACACATTTTCTCATAAGGTAGGCAGTACCTTGCAATGTACGACGTGTTTAAAGTAGGAATCGCCTCAAAACAAGATTTACTATCGGTTTTACGTCGATTCAGTTGTTTATGGTCTAATTTTACTCTTTGTTTTGCATTATTAAGAAGAAAGGTTAAATTTCAAACCACTGAATGTTAAAACATTGTGTTATAAATGATGAAATATTTTCTTGTGTTTATCTATTACAATAATGATTGTTTAGTTAGGGCATCTACACACTTGCTGTAAACTTGTCATACTCGTATGATCAATCATTTAGTGATACTGCATATACTGGTGCTTTAGTTTAATATAAGCTATGAAAAGGCTGCGTACAAAATCAATGTAGCTAGCAGTAGACTAGTTAGCAGCTAGCCTTATTTTTGAAGGAGATTCTGATTTATATTACAATGATGCTAAAATATCACGTCAGGTCTGTAAAGATAGAGATATTTGCCACTCGGTGCTCTCTACCGACCCTGTAACGGACCTGGTGTGATATTATAATAATGCTGAACCATTATGATTAACAGCTAGTGTATGTTTTGGTGTGATATTTAATGATACTTAACTCATAACTCCATATAAATGTATTATGTGAGATGAACATATTATGTATGAATGTTAAGAATTGAATGCTTGTCGCTATGTAAGTTTTACATTATATTGATTGCGCATTGCTATGTAAGTTATATTTTGTACTGATATTTTTTATCAATGTAAATAGATGGAAGGAGAAAATAAACGATATAGAAATTTTTACTGATGTATTTTATTTCGGGTATATTTTTAAACCGTTACAAAATTCCAAATCTGGTTAGCTATAGGTGCATAATGTAGGTGTTAAGGATTTTCTTAATTACAAAAAGAATGGTTATTTCAATCTCAGTTCTGAATCTAAGGAAGTCTCCACATCTATCGATGCGAAACTCGCCGAGGGCTACGACAGCTCTTGCGAATTTCGTCATGGTTAGATATTCATATGAGTCTGAAATGGGTATACTATGGTATGTACTGGGAGTTATTTGCACATTTTCTCATTTGACACGACACTGTATCTTCCGGGTAATCAAACGATGAGTCATTAGCGCTATTAGGCTACGGTAGCAGAAAAAAGCATGTCGAGGGAATCGTTCGTGGTATCAGTCCGCTAATCGACGTTATCAGCAACTGGGAAAGTTGCCGATTTCTTGTCGACTGCTGTCTCGTCGTTTCGTCAACGTCTAGATGAGGCAAATGTCGTGGTTCTGTAGATAAAGTGTTTTCCTACCGGATTCAGTTCATTCCGCGTCAATTGATATAGGGAGATGCTTTCTTAGAACTGAAATTCCAATACACTCAGTATATTTCTTATGTGAAAAGAAATTCGAGCCAATAATTTTACAGCTGATACTTAAACATAATTAAAGTTAAATTATGCCAAGTAACCACATTTACATGTAATGATCGATTTTTCTGGTTATTTAAACGAGATATGAAGAAAAATAGAAAAAAGAGCGATGGTCCAAAAAGCAATTCATGGAGGTCAGGGCCCTCAATGTTGAGGAAAAGGATAGAAGGTGGATGAAGAAACAACATATGGGAGGTTTTCGGATAAGGTCAGGATAATTCAGTCACTATAGTCTAAGGTGAATTGTCGTACAGCTCTGTTTCCATGATTAAGTCCGACATATTCTGCTGAAATTACGCAAAAATGCTGAAAATAAAGTTCCTATTAGAGCTACAATAGTTAATGATATTAATAAATTAGCGTTATGATCGCCCATGATGATTCTATAAACATCGTTAAACGCAAAAACTAAAGCTAAAAATGCTGCTATTAAAACAAGAGATCCAAAACATGAGTGGCATATTTTCAGGAGAGACACATTGAGGTTCAGTCTGGCACTGTAAATATTTGCAATGCCACCGATCAAACTCAAGATGGTTAAGATCATTGCAATGAGACCTGAAAAAAAATTTTCGACTATTAAATTATTTCTATTCAAATTACTTATAAAGATTTAAAATTATTTGTCATCATCTTTTTAAAACTTATTCCGATAAATCAAAGGATGAATCAGAAAATGAATTTTAAGAAAATTTGGAGGCTTGAGCATCCATAAATAAGTTGAAAATCTAATAACTTTATCGTTAAAAATATTTTCAGTAGAAGACTACTAATGACATTGTGGCCTCTCCAAGTTGCATCAGGACCACGCTGTGTTTCCATGGAGGAGTAAAAACATAAACATGAAAAAACTGTCTTACCAAGGATTCCATGAGCGGTGTTAAAATTTCTTATAGTACTGTTGTCGGTTATTTTAATTATGCTACCGATTATCGCCAGGATCGAGCCCAGGACTTGCATTACCCAATGACATATCTTCTTGTCTTGATATGATAATATGTTCGACCAGCCATTGTAGGGACTTATAGCAAGGGTCGCTTGGGCCATCAGGATTACGTACTGAAAATCATCAACGTATGATAAAATGCAATGGCAAAATATTTGTTTTTGTAAATTTATTAGGTTCTTGATTTAGGATTTATGTTCATTAACGTGGCAAAACGCCTATAATCCCCAAAGAGGTAAGCAGAGAAGAGTAGTACATTCCGACGTTTTACCGTTCGCGTTTTTACTTCCCACTATGAAATAGATGGTGACCCAACTGGCAGGCACCGGGTACAAATCTAGACTCCGAGCAATTACTAGAACATTCAGTATAGAAAAATGAAATAGTACCCGACTCGGGGTCGAAACGAGGACCTGTCAGTAGTGGCACTTACAAACAGTTGACCAACGAGGCAGTCAATTAGATGGGACATTTTAATGATCTTTGTAAAGGTCTTTTTATTATTGTTAATTTCAAATGTCTCAGTAAAAAAATAGAAAAGCTTGGAACTAATAGGATAAAGGAATAGTAAAAAAACTCACCCCTATTACACATAAATAAATATGTTGTTTTACAGCAACGCCAGGGACTATAAGATTCGCGAAATATATTGCACCAAATGCCACGGCTCCGAGCAGTATATGAGATATAGTGTTAATGATGTTCATAGTAAAAATAAACCTTGGTTGTTGTAAATTATCTGGCGGGCGATTTCCCATTTCCACTTGCATGTTTATGTTTTTCGTCTTTTTTATAAATATGAAAGTAAAATATATCGAGAACACGGTATTTCACAGTCTTTCACAACTTTTTACGTTGGTACTTATTGGATGATTGAATCACCGATAGTCGATACTGTGTTATCCAAAATGCTTAGATAGTTGTTATCACTGATTGTGTGCGTACTATCGACGTTAGTGGCCAAAGCGTGGATGACGACTGCTAATAGTATTTTGAAATCATATCTAAATTTGCACTTCAGTTTTTACTAAAACCAAATTTTATATTTGGAACATACTTATGTTTTCTTATTTACCTTCTCATATATTGTTTGTTGGTTTTTAATATTTAATAAGCAAAGATATGCCTTAACATTACGGATGTATTCTGCGATTAGAATTATATCGTCACAGACAATGGAAAAGTATAGGTCAAAGACATTTAAATCAATGAGTGGAAATCGTTCATCTTCCGTTCAAAACTCATCGAAACCACAACAAACGACTGTTACAACATCATAAAGAGATACAAATTAAGTTTCATAATGGTGCGATTTTAACCAGTGCATATTGCAATATTTATGAATTTCAAATGATTAGTCCCCAAAATTCTATTTCTAACGACTCACGGCATGAGCATAGGAAACTAAAATGGGAAATGAAACAAAATATCTCTCAAGGCAACTGATCTTGATACAAACAAAAAAATTTGGCAAAAAGTAGCGAATGTTAATCCATTCAATGATAGTTTCAGTTATGTTAGTAACCGCAAAGCTAAATAAAACCATAGATAGGGAACATTTGATTCTACCATAATATTTGAACATCTACTTAAAATATTGACGGTCCTTCTAAATATAAGCTGTTTAATTAAAAAAATAATTGAAAAGCAGACTTCACTCCCTTAATCACACTTTGTTATCGTTTAATGTTGGAATGATTTTTAGAAGAAAGAATAGAGAATGAAGATAGAGAAAAAGGAATAGCGAATAGAGAAGAGAGACAAATAATTTTAACAAAAAATATTCTTTACTATTGATACACATAATATACACAAAATACACTAATATGTTAGAGTTATCGATTTTATCTTTGATAATAACTACACTTCCGCTATGATAAGGATTATAGTGATGAACCATGACTAGATACAAGATTTTTATAAATTAACGAACCCCGAACTCCCAAAGAATTTATGATGAAAAGATTGACCTATTTTCATATATTTTTCTAATTATTTGTTACCATTTAAAACCACATCTATCATTACAACCGTAACGTAACATCACGCCTGTAATCCCCCCAGGGGCAGGCAGAATCTTATCAGAGGCTCTGACCAATATACTCGCAAATATTATAGAAAACAATTATTAAACGACATCACAAATTAATGAAACTTTCAATGAACATTACTTTTGATAACGGCATACGCAAAACAGTTCATAGTACGTCTGCACCGGTCATATTCTATATAATATGCAGATCAAATAGTTATAGACTATTTCAACCATAATCCAGTCGGTAATCTTCCGCGGTTATATTTATTATAGTTTTGGAACAGCCTGGCTCTGCCTCTCAAATCCCGTTGCTCTCTACCGCACTACCCGTACTGTGAAGTGTAAATAGTACTTGAAAGTCGTATACTTTATACTTACTAGTACTAGTAGTTATTACATTCAGTGTATTATTTAGTTATTATAATTTTGTCTCCGCTGTCACTATATAATATTAGTGGTCGCTAAAAGAATTATTTAATATAGTGGATTTTGAAAATAAATTTATCGCGTGTCATCACTGAATAATAATTATAAAAATATCTCCTTAGAAATTTAATATCAAGATTATAATATTTATATGCTTTACTTATATGCCCTCCAGCTACATAGGTGGAGTGACGATATACGCAAAGTGGCTGGCAGTGGTTGGATGCGAAGAGCAGAAGATCGAGTTCAGTGGCGTGCCATTGGAGAGGCCTATATCCAGCAGTGGACGGGAGCAGGCTGATGATGGTGATGATGATGATGAATACGTTTTTGTAGAATATGTACATTTAATATTTGATGTATTATAGAGACGTATAAAATATACATGAACAATACATTATATTTTAAAAACAGTTCGTTTTATGTTTTAACAATAATTTTATGATCTAATATCAAATCATATAACATAAGAGACTCTACATTATTTGAAAAGACGAAAGTGAGTGCGTAATATAGAGTCAGCAATCAACTTAAAAGCACATAAAATGTATAAGCCAGTATATCTTCTAAAGCAAAGATCACTTTAGTTTTTAAGTAATGGTAGTAAAAGTCTTGGGCTATTTCGATAGAGCGAATTAAAAAAAACTAAAATGTATGAGAAAATAAGGCATTTTGCAATCACTTTGCCTCTAAGTGTATCGTGAGTTGACTTTCCTGCTTCTTTGTACGTACTCGGAGAACGTGCCGACTATATATAACACGCAATGCTGATGTCATTATGTTATTATCACTTTTTAGATCAATCGACACCAATAAAATTTGACATACATTGTATTAAGGCGTTTTTATTTGCTCACGGGTGTCTTATACCAACTGTGGATGGATTAAATCAGTGCTTTATTCAAAGGACTGCTAACTAAAGGTTAAGATTAGTAAGTTTTATCCTCGCTTGTATTCCCCGAAGGTGCAATCAGATCAGAGCGCAAGAGTTCTTTCCCCCTTCGGCGATTACAGTCGTTATGTTACGTTATTTATTACTAAAATGTAGGTACTGATAAAAATATTACTTGGACCTTATACTTATTTCTGAAATTCGCTGTAAATTTGCAAGTTATAAAAAAAAAATGAAAATGTTACTGGTTAACAATATCAACGAATTATTGATAATAAAGAACGAAGAATAAATTTAAAAAAAATCGATCCTCAAAATTTTTACTGATCATCACCATCAATAACAAAAACCGAATAAGTTCCATTATTTTTAAATTTAAAACCGGATGTTCTTAAGTGTTGTTTGGAAACAATGGCAACAGTGTATATTTTAAGAAGGAATTATAGTTTCATACAAAATATAAAGACAGCTGGCAAGGATTTCATTGCCTTGTACCATAAGGTCCTTATGCATTGATTTGTTTTATAACTCGCCTGTCAAGTTCCAAGTGTTACGATTCATATTTTCTTCGTTACGACGCCATAAATCTTGGATGTCGTGCATATTTCTTCAGTACATGTTGTATTTCCTCTCCATAATTGAAAATGTATCCGCTCTCTTTATTCGATCTCGGAAAAGTGTCTCAGATGTGCAATAAATATATCGTCGCAATGGCTTCCAAGTTTATATTTAAATGTCCTATCCGCCATTCATAGTAGCTGTGGATGTTTTCATCTAATTAGGCGTTCGAGGTAAATATATTCATTGCGATTACGCTACGGAAAATAGTGACATTGATGAATGTTATTAAACATTTTTTCCTTTACATCAAACATTTCGTATGTTTTTCCGATAATTTTTTTTAACATTGAAGAATGTGTTCAAAATAATAAGGTATAACAGAATAAAATAAAAATTATATAAATAAATAATATTATTATATTTATATTTAATATATAAATATACCATAATTTTTCCATTACAGTATGCCTAAAAATAAATACGGAATATGTACTGACTGAATGGTAATTTCTGATTATTTTTCATTTATCATAATACTATTAAATAAATATTATTATGTCAATAGTCTAGTGAATATTTTGGACGGTACTGTAATTAAAGGTTTATTATATTGTTATATATATTTTTGATTTTTTGTTACTATATAGTAACAGAGTTACAGAGAACTGTATGATATAGATCAGCGTTTCCCAGCCTTTTTCAGTCCACGGACCCTTAGGAAATCAAGCACAGTTTTCACGGACCCCCTTAA
>DWJK01001403.1:0-17092 GCA_018248815.1 Croniades pieria auraria
TGGGCATATCTGCCGAAGAACCGACAACCGGTGGAGTAGGCGAGTTCTGGTGTGGAGACCGCGGCTCGGCAAACGTAATGTAGGACGCCACCCAGCCAGATGGAATGACGATCTGCGAAAGGTTACAGGCAGATGCTGGATGCGACAAGCCGAGGACAAGGCGCGATGGCGCTCATTGGGGGAGGCCTATGTCCAGCACTGGAATGAGATAAGCTGATGACGATAATGATGATACTCGAGGACTCCATAATAATAATAAACACTTAAAATTATTAACCTACGTACATAAGGGAGGCATAAGGGAGTATGTCTGAAAAAGTTAAAATTAGCTACTTTTAGAGGTAATTGATTAGATGTAGGATCAATTGCAAAAGGAGTGATTTCTTTAGTCCCCGTAAAGTTATAAAAAAGGAAATAATTTTATACAGATCTGAATAAGTAAACCGCCATTCAGAAGGCTCATGATAATGTATTCAGGTAGGCACAGGACAACGAAACAATCATAATAATTATTAATGTTAATAAATAAAGATTAATCCCAATAATTCAGAAAGCGTAGACAAAGGGCGGGCACGTGCACCAGATGGGTAGATACGCCCAGCGGTCCGTAACCGAGTCCATGACCGTTGATTAGGAGGGATGCTCCACTATACCTTCATATTCTACCTGGCTACAAGCAAAAATACTAAAACAGTACGTTAATAAACGGTGAGAATTTTAGGAGACAGCTGGCTTCTTCAAAAAATGGCATATTAATAAAATGATAAAATTCTGCCGTTGTGCACGCATCATGCAAATACTGCTGGACCAACTTCCATCATATTTTTGGTTTTACTTTTTAAATATCATCTTTATTTAAAAATAAAATTAATACGGTATTTTAATCTAGTGTAAAGTTTTCAAAAAGCACCATTTTTAGAGATTTTTTTTGATTACCAAAGTATATTTTTACCAACATAATTTATTCTCTGTACATAAAATATACTGTTGATACCATAACCAACGCGGACGAAGTCGCAGGTATTAGCTAATTTTGAAATAAAAAACCAGTTGATTGATCTAAAAAAATTTATTCATGAATGAGGCGACTATGTGCACATTGAAAACACTTGTTTTTACAAGACCACTTGTACATTATTTACAACACCCGCGTCTTATTCACTTCCTTCCGGCACTCAATTGCCATAATTAGCATCATTCACTTACATTGACACTGTACATAAGTAGTTTTTACAACTTATGAGTAAACAATTTCTATGGATCTAAAAGATTAAAACAATAATGGAAATATTGTTGATCATAATACTTATACGGGTAGTGGTATAAGGAGTTAATCTCTTAAAGTTAATATCTATCGTCTAAGACATAAATAAAGACAATAATATAAAGATAATTAGAACTTTCTCTAACCTAATGACTGGTACGAGTCGTTCAGCCATGATTTTACATCTAACATCGATAACTTTCTGCAGCTGTGGCACGTAAAGTTATGACTAAAATACGATACGTAGAGGATAAGGATTCCAGATATTAAAACAAACCAACATTTAGAACTACTTGAAACGATCTGAATATAAGCTTGTGACTACTAAGCTAATGCAAAACCTAACTGTCGGATTATTAATAAAGCTCCAGGGAGCGGCTACCTGTTTAGTGTCAACTTTAAACAGTGAATAAATGATTCGAGTCGCACCTAGCTCGCCCGAACTACTCACTTGTATGCAATCGTACGTACCTTTAACACGAACATATATCAACAACGTCTCTTACGGCCCATAAAGTAAATTACATTTCCGTACAACACTAACAATAATCAACACTCGGTAAATTAAAGTAGTAGATATAAATCCATGCGCTCAAAGCACGAAATCTAAACAACACGACTCAACATAGTACCAAAAATGAAAACACACAATTTGAAAGTAGCAAAATACGTACATCCAAATACATTAAAAAATATATATATAAACTTATAAATAAAATCGCGAAGACGAAAGAAAAATATTTACAAATTAAAAATATTTATTTTATTTCCAGCAGTCGGAATCTCCAATACAAAAACCATGACATAATATATATACTTAAACTGAACGATATAAATTAAAACAAATCACAGTAATAAGGTAATGGTCGACCTAGTTATAGAAATGTGATGATTTAGCTTCTGTGAACAAATTTGTGCGTAAAAAATATAGTGATATTTAATAAACCCCAACATGCACAAACACGAAGTCCGTTCCAAGAGACAAAATCTACACACACGGAATTTATAAGCTTAAAAAGTATCGAACAACTCTCGCGTTGTCGGAAGACAATAATATCTAGTGATTTTGTTGTTAATCATTATACGAGTATATGACTATTTAACTTTCGATTGTTCATCACGAAAACGCACATTTCATGTGTGGGAGAAAATATTGTCAACACCATCGCTAATCATTGCGGGAATTTTAAAGGTACTAAATTGAAAAAAATCGAAATTTAAAGTGTTGCTAGAGGGAAAAGAAATATACGCAATATTAGCTAGAAGAGATATACAAAATAAGGTTAAAAGCGAAAGAAATCGCATTTAAAATAATTACAACGTAAGTTTCTGGACGTATGTTTAATTTTTTTAGAACACATTTTATCGGGACAGATTAATTAACGATTCCAAGATTTGTTTATTGTTGGACTAACGGTTAAGAGTATTTTTTTTTCATTACCAATTTAAACACTCATACTAAAAAAAAAAAATTTTCAGTTTATTACACTGTTAACAGGATCTTCGAAAAATAGTCAAATACTCTGCATTTAAGACAAAAATTACAATACGATGCACGTAATCTCACGTATAACACTACGCACTAACGTTGAATACTATATTCGATATTAGATATCAGATTCGAGATGATTTATATATACAACAGCAAAATTTTAAACACATCGATACAGTTATTATAATATACATCAATTATAACATTACATATCGCAATAATCGAACCATCCCACCATTAAATACAATCCACGTGTCACTCGCGAGTGACGCATTCATGCGAATACGGCGCGCGCCCAGTTTACTTCTACGATTAAACATCGATATGATAATATTTTATAACATCAGAGCGAAATATTTAAAAAAATTTGATACACTAACTCTAATTATACCCGCGAGAACGGAAACGATCAAAATTCATTCGATCACAATATATTATATACGTTCAACGAAAGCCGTAGGTCACATTATTTTCAAAACCCTTAATATACATTAGAAGCGACAAGGGGCAGCAATTTCTTCTGAAATCGATCTCAAAAGTCTTTCGAACCACGTCATGGATAGTTTTTTCCGAGTATGTGTGTTACTTTATTTCACGGCAAGCAGTACAGCCCCGAAATTATATAGACTAGTATTTTCAAGTACCAGCTCTCATACGCAAAGTGCGTCGACGGTTTATTGGCGGATCATTAGCTTACGTGAATTTAAACTCAACAAACCGTGGGCATTTTTATCATTGTCTGTATTAATCCTGTCTGACTTCGTAACGTTAACAATGTTGGTAACGTCGTAATAAGAGGCAGCGGTGACGGGCTCCAAGCAAGCTATAAGATCTATACCTAGTGATATTTACAAATCTGCATTTTAATCGTAGCGCTAGACAGCTTACGATCACGTAGACTACTGGTTTAAACATGGTTTACAAGTGTATTCGCGCATGCATCATCTATGACTAATTACATTAAATAGAATATTGTATTAAACTAGTCAATTATATTTAATTTAACATTATAATTAAGCTCTAATTCGGGGTTCGTTATAACGCTACTCGACCACAAACAATAACGATTGCGTGCGCCACCGCGTAATTGTAACGCGGCTTTACGGCCACAATGAAGTTCTTCCAGAACTTTCTCGCGCTAACGTACATAATCATAATACTATTGTTATTAAAATCTATTTATTTACAGATATTCACTTGCTCCGAGCCCGCACTGAACCAGATCGTTATCACATTATATTTTACAATGGATATAACATTTGATTATCAATGTAATTTATTTTTATATCAATAAAATAGAAAGAAGCAGCTCTAAAACAAATTTGTACAAGATAATACAATTGATGAAAACAGCATATTAGAAAAACAAAAACGAGTGTCAAATACGACAGTGAATGTAAGTCACAAAACTAATCTGAGATAGGACTGTTTCACTTAATACGACTGTATCGATATTCATAAGTTAAATCGAATTTACACACTCCACAAAAATCTATATACATTAGCCACTGAGCTCGGCTTGAGTTAATATTAATTATAATAATTATTATTATCATTTGTAACGTATGGTAACACATGATTACGATTGATATGTGATTCTTTACAAAATGATTTATATGTAGATCCAATGAATTCAAACAGGTGGAGAAAAAGATGTTGCGACCAATCTAACGACAGAAGAGTTTTATTTTCCAAGTTGTAATTACGAAACGCATTAAATATTAGGGTTTTTCGAATGTAAGAATATTTATTGGTGTCTCAATGGGGTGAAACACCCGGCAATTAAAAATAAAAAGAATCAATTGTTTCTTGGAATGTTACAAAACTTAAAATTATAGTGATGTTGACTGCATTTATTATTCAATATTGTAATATTTTTAATTATAATTCCAAATGTTTCAACTTATTTGAAATTTTTTTTGGAAAGATTTATTAAATGCCGAGCGTTTTAAAAAAAAATCATGTAAAGTTTATTTAAAAACAGAACACGATCCGCAAACGTCTAGTCACTTTAGATCAATATTGACTACTCGAGGAAAATGACTACCGAAATTACTATGGAGGACATGTTTCTTTTCCAATAACGACTTAACGGTGTACGAGTCAGATGCATGACAGAAGAAATATAAAATGCGGATTTCGATGGATGCCTGTACCGAGAGAAACCAAAAATCGAGTATCACTACCAAACAGGTCAGATGCTGGATGATGGAGGAGTTAGACGTCTCCGTAACCGGCGGGCATTTATGAAGAGAGTGACAAATATAGAAGAAGCATGCCAGGTCTGTAAGTATGGAAACATTTCTTCCTACGTCATGAAAGACCTGCTGTGACGACAGAATAACAATATCAAACGGGAGACACGCCTGATGAGAGAATGTGTGCATTTATTAAAATGTGTTCGAAACTGTCTCTATGTCATGGGGTAGTTGCCTGCAATCTGCAATGTAATTATGAAACGTTTAAATATTACACCTATAATAACCGACCAGTGTGTATTTATTACTAACAGTAAAAAACAATCCAATGCTGAATTATTTGTGTTCACAGATTTTTATAGATCATTTCTAATATAAGATTTCAATGTATGCAGTTACGGTATGCGAAAATATACTTTAATCGACCATATGACGAGAATTTAAAATAATAGCTAAACATCAATTCATAAGTGACAGTTATTGCTACTTTTATGAGACACACTTAGAAAGTGGGTTGCTCAATCGAACAAATTGTCTTAAATTTAGTGTTTGCAAAGTTAAATATACATATTAAACTGCTGAGTGCTTTAAACGTAGTTGATATTTACAAAGCAGCTATCCCAATATAATCCTATATACATTATTTGTTCATTTCACTTCCTACATGTCAATGTTCCATATATATTGAAGGTTCTAGAAATATTAGAATAATTAAGTTATAATAAAATGGAAAATTGACCAATAGCCGGTTAAATTCGCCTTGAAACTTTTGTTTTAAATCGCGGCATATTATACAAAGGAATTCTTTGTGGTTACCGCCTAATCATTATATATTGAAATGCAAAAATAAACCAAATCTAAGTTATCTATACCTCTGCTTACTACTTTAAAAGTGTCTTATTATTATACTTTGTGTTGATTTCTTACGAATTAAAATTTGTTCTATCTTACAATACAGATCCTTATAGAATGTAGCACTACGGCATTAGGTCATTATTATGTAACTTGTCACTTTCTACTTATTTACAGAAAGGAGTATATGTACTCGTAAATATATATGCTATATATAGATCTCAATGAACTGTTATTATACAGTATGGTAAAATTCTGATGTACATATGATGCAATTTATACTATCTCTAAAGTTACATCACCTTGCATATATGAACTGTAATGGTGCAGAATGGAAAAAAAAATGATGTATATGAAGCACTATATTATCACTATAACTATCACCTTGAGTAAATGAACTGTTATGTTTCATTACTGATAAAGTCATTACGGTACATGAAGCACTTTATATTATGTCTAAAGTTATATTAACCCAAATATAAACATTCAAATTAATACAACCTTAGAGAATTAAAAAACTCATGTGGTTTACATAGATACAAAAGTAAATAGCACCCAAAACAAAACAGTGATAATAGTATAATTTCTAGTTTATTACATAACCATTTTTGCATATCATTATTTATTATATTCAATCATAGTCCTTGACCTATTGGCATAAGCTAACAATGTTATGCATAGTGAGACGAAAATGACATACCAATGAAAATTATCATAAAAGTGAATGTGATGTGCCTTATAATCTAAAATACCCAAAACTAGTTTCTCTCAACAGCAACTATACACAATGAGTATTGCCAAATATTGCACAAAGTATTAACATAATGTTTTTAGACAAAACTGAACATCCAAACCAATCAGTCCAATAAAATTAACAAAATTCAAGTTATCAAAATGATATGCAAATTGAGACTTAAAAAACAATTGTGTAGAGAACACGGGAGCTTGAAATTTATTAGATGACTTTAAACGTTGGGCGTATCAAATACGCCTTCGTAACATTAAAAATACCATTCTCTTTTCCTAAGTTACCCAAACAGATAAAGGTACTGTCAGTGAAGGTTAATAATGCCCTCTTCACAAAATAACCATGATTATAAATCTTTGGTGGATACACATTAGTGCACTGAAAAAAATTACAGGAAAAAGGAGGCGCCCTTGGACAATTCCTAAATGATTTAATTTTGTCCACCGGTTCGAAACATAGTTGCCCTATTATTGATTTTACTGCAAATGAAATCAACATTGTTGCTTGAAAAAATATATATAATAGACTCAAATGTGTAACAAACACTCTTTAGAAAAACATTTACATTTAGTTCACAATGCCCGTAAATTCTATTGTAAATGGTAAATTTTAGATCTTATGTTAATTTTAATATAACCAGTTTTCTGAATAGGATGATGTAAATAATTTCATACATTTGACAAACTCATTCATGTACACGTTGTCACACCCATTTCCCATAGAGGTAGGCAGAAACTAAGAATTTCTACACTATTTTTCTTGGCAGACTTCTTTCATTCGTTCTACATTCATCAGTAATAATACATTATTGTCTGTCAAAAGAATTTGACTTGACCCGGCCTTCTTAATAAAAGGATGTTCGCTTGTCTGCCTCTTCAGACCTCGCCAGTCGCACTAGGTCTTATCAATTCATTTCGTGTTTCACTGTCATCCATTTCTCCTACAATGATGGAACCATCTAAACATCCCATTTATAAATCCTAATCACTAAATCTTTTACACTTAGTTTCATCTTGCACACGACTATTTTCATAGATTTTACCGTCTTATCGTCATTATTGGGACCAGAGCTGACACACGATATTGAACATCGACATCAGACGTGGAGGTGAACAACGACTATTATGTTTAGTATAGCCCCATAACAACTAATGCGCAAATAGTTTAGGTCCTCAATTTTAATTTATTTGCTGAACAACGCGCAGGCTTCGTCTAAATGTAAACCGTGAACTAATGAAAAAACAGAAGACATCTTTTTATATTGTCCAATAGTTCCTCCTCTCCTCTGTCTACAATTTGTTGTTCTACAGAGAATGGCTGGCAGTGAAACAACTGAACGCTCTCAAGACTAATGAAAATTATGACTAAAAAGATAATCTCGGATTCGAATAAGACTGATTAAATACTAAATTACACAGTGGTTTCTGAAATCACCGTATTATAAATACAGAAATTTCAAACATAAACGAATGGAAGTTTGATTAATCTTAAACAATAAGTAGAAAAAAATTAATCAATAAGTAAATAAAATAGATAAAAATAAATATAATTACGCATAATTTAGAAGTCCAGCTTCAAAAAAATTTTATAAAACAAATGAAAATTTTAAATTAGTAAAAATCATAACAGGAAATATTATGTATTAGGTGGAGTGAAAAGTTAGTTGCAAAAGACTAAGAATAATAGCTCCAGGACATGAGAAACCTGTGATGTTGATTGTGATAATAATTATTTTAGGCATGTTACAATGACAACATGACTATGATGAATAAGTGAGATTCAAAAATAAGAGGCACAAAGTAAATCTGTAACACTAACAAATATATATAACAGTACTATTTACACTACATTAGAACTTACTTGTGCATCACTCAATGTACAAAAGTATTTTACAACTTATATTAACTTTAATTTAAACATTGAGCTTCCCATTTATACAAATAAATAATATGATTAACTACACCTACACTAATAACTATTACTATGTAAAACATGCATAAAAGTTACTATACACAAAATCGTACTCTTATTTTATGTAAAAGTTCACCGTTTAGACTTTTTTTTCTTTTTATGACGAGGTTTATATCATCTCACTTCACAATGTTTACTGACGGCGACCGGCAGAGGAGAGGCGGGCGCAGCACTCTGAGAAGGCCCCTCGCCCGCCTCCTTCATCACGTAACCGGAACCTTGGGAGGTTCGCGCTAATTTTAATCGAATAGGGGTCACCTTTGCAGTTCGAACTTTACGCACAACGCTCGAATTATCGGAATACACGGGGGGATCAATGGCTAACGGGTCCCGCGCGGTCGGGTCGAAGTGCTCGAAGGGATCGACGACCGGCTCGGGCGCCGCAGCGGCCGCAGCGACGGCTCCCCCGGCTCTGTCGCTGCGCTCCTCCTCCTTTGTTCGCTTTATTTTAATAATCAATTTAGTAGCATTATCATTTTCACTATTCACTACTCGGAGCTTTTCTTTCTCCGACTTTTTCTCTTTCTTCTTTTTCCGCTTTTCGCTTTTATTGGTTTTATACTTTGTTTTCTCGTCCTCTTCGAAGTCGGCCATTACCTTACGTCGATATTTCATACTCTCGCGACGTAAATCTTCGAAGCTAGGCTTGGGAATACTAGCTAATCGTTTTTTAGGAGGTCGGAAATGGAAACTCGGAGGCTCCTCATTCACTTGCTGAACAACATTGGAACTTATCTTTATTTTAAGTTTTGGAGCAACGGGAGATGTGGCATTTGACCTATTCGGTTTAGTAGATATACGACTTCGCCTTTTATGCACTTGGCTAGAAGTTCCAGCTAAAGTTGATAGTTTCATATCATCTGACGTATCAACATCATCATTCATACTTACTACCAAATGTCTAAGTTCTCTAGAAACACCACTAGTGGTTTTTCGTTTTTTCTTTTCAACAGGAGTGTCTGATATTTTGTAATCCTCTCTCGTAGGTATACTCGTCATCGAAGCTACAGCTTTCGGAATTGTTATTACGGCTCTGGCTAACGGCTGAGGCGCGGCTGGAGGAGGTTGTATTCCTATTGTTGATGTATTTGTTGGATCATCCATGTTCATGTCTTGTGTCCAATATTGACGCAACAACTCCTTCTTACGCATGCGTCGTAAATTAGTAGATCCTGTCATCATAGATGAAGAAGCGCTACTGGATGCGCTAAACATGTTTGTACTAGAATCATGTGCAGGAGGAGGTGGTTGAGGAATCACAGGCTGAGCTGAACTAGCTGAATAATTGGCATCCAAAAATGGACCCTTTATTTTGACTTTCAACTGATTTCTTGAATCTGAAAGTGAGACCTTGGGCAGTTGAGGAATAAAAGATTCTTTCACTGGTTGATTTGCTTCAGAAGCCAATGTTTTCTGTGGAGAACCAGACCCAGGTTTGCTGCCCATTAATTCAGTGTGAAGCTGCTTTTCTACTTCTTCGTCTATATCAACCAAATGTTGATCAGCTGTACCACTGGCGAACGCTAAAAGATGGCTGTGTATGGCATCTCCAGGAGCCGGAGCAGGATTTTCGAAAGAATATGTCCGCATATCGACAGGACCTGGTAAAACAGGTCTCACATTTGAAAAAGGAGGGGCATTGTCCGTAGTACTAGTGTTTGTAGGAGATTGAGAGTGTTCAGAAGCGTCTGGCGTGGAAGATTTAATTTCCTTGGTTTCGTTCGTAGATCTTGGCTTTGACTGTTTTGGACTTGCCAGACTAGGAGACTGTGAAGAGTCTTTATAGGAATGCTCGGATCTTCTATCCTCTCTCCCATCAATTGAACGACGCCTCAATGCTTTTATATCAACTCCATCATTAGCTATTTCTTCATTGAAATCGTACACGGTCCCGACGAGTTTACTTTGAATAGAATTGCCCGAAAAATCAGAAGAAGAAAATCCATGTCCACGGCTTTTAGATCTACCGCGTCCGCGATGACTTCGACTACTTCTATTACTAGAACGTTTACTACTCTTACTTGAATCACTTTGTTTTGGAGATATGTCTGGACTTTTTCCGGGAGATTTTCCTGGGAATTTAGTCATAGATTTTAATTTTGATGGAGATTTCGGTTCTTGAGTATTTGTACTTAGATTTGTCTCGTCACTGTCGTTAGATAGTTTTGTAGGAGCCCTTGTGTTACTAGCTTCATTATACGAGTCGACACTAATGCTCGGACTAGAAACAACATGTATAGATGTTTTGTCGCTCCCTGATGCATCATTATCATCCCGAGGAGAATCAAGCGGCTTCGGAGTCGGCGGGGCTATCATTGCAGTAGTCAGCGCTATATTTTGAGAAGATGAGGTAAACGCTGCTGCACAAAGCCTTGTAAACGCCGGTTTAGGCAATGGTTGCATTAACGGTGCTCCATGGAATGTAAGACCAGGAGCATACAAACCGGGTGCAGGTGAAGGCAATTGCAATTGTGATGAAGCACAAGCACTTGTTGCAAATATCGGTAAAGATCCTATTGCACCTAAAAATGGTGACGGTTCTGAAGGATAACTCGCAAATGAAGGCAGTGGGGGTAGTTGTGGTTCCACCCGACAAGGGTATGGTGGCAACGGTGGATATGGATCTATTTCAGGTATCACACTGACTTGGTGTAAATCGCCACTGGTTATATGAGTTTTTATAGTAGGCTTTTGTGAACACAAGGATGCCTCTGAAGTTGTGCTAGAGCTTGATGATCTTCGCGTTGCTATCTTGCTTTCTCTCCATTTCGAGTCCTGGCTCATGTATGGAGAAGATATAGTCGCGCAGTCGGAATGTATTACGGAATTATTATTTTCATAATTTTGATTATCATGTGTTAATTCTACATCATTACTATGTACGGAATGGTCTATTACCGATAACGACTGCGAGTCATCGCTTTGTTTAGATAATGATATAGTATCTCCAATTTCCGATACTGACTGTACATCTGATTGTTGGGTATTTGGCTCTTTTCCATCCTCGCTGTTAGAGCCCACTGTATCATATTTAGATTCGTCCAAATGCTCCATGCAAGGCTCATTTTGATGTAAAGGTACATCTGACCATTTTTCGTCAGTTTCCATAGACATCGGTTTAACGGCCTTACTTATGGTGTCTCTAGAAGTCGACGAAGATGACTCCGATTCAATAATTAGGTTATCTACTTCTTCGTTACAAGATGTTCTATCGTGAACCTCTGTATGTGGCAAACCTTTCTTTTTAATCAAAGCATCACGTTTAGTAATACCCAAATTCAGTATGCCCCTATTTTCATGCTGTAACTCTTTTTCATCTCTATCTACACCAACATCTATGTCATCTTGAGAATTAACTGACGGTGGCTTTTTAGAGCTCAGTTGCATTCTAAGTCTATCAACCAAATTTAAAGTTTCTTGAACACCTTGATCTTTAGAATCTTCTTTGAAAAAGAATTCTGGATATGAAGTAAAAGGTTTTATCATGTCATCATTATTGAAACCTTCATCAACTGCCATCATATCAAATGCGAAGAATTCATTATCTTTCGATTGTGGTGAAAACATTGCACGATTAGGAAATTGATTAACAGCAGAAGGAATTTTAGCACTCTTTGATATTTCTACTCCTTGCACCAAATTTGTATCTTGATTTAAAAATTTCTTCTCGATGTCCAGAATAGAACACCTACGTTTTCTAACTGTAGGGTTTTCAACATCAATGTGGTCCATGGTGTTTGTTCTAGCGTCCATTGGAGTCTTGGGTGATTTTATCATTGTATTTTCATTCAGGTTTGCTTGAATTTTTGCTATCATTTTAATGCTGTTCTTATCAGCGGAGTCTAAATCCATTGACTTGTCTTCGGTCATGTATTTTTCGTTTCCACCGGGAGTTTCTAATGCCGGAGGCAGCATTTTAGGACTCGGAGCCTTTTGCAACCAGTTTTTATCATTATTTGCAAAGTCATCAGTAATAGTACAAGAGTGCTTGTTATCAAATAAGTTCATAGATGGTTTTTGTGCTGAACACTCCAGTGGTGTATCTATTTTCTTCACAGGAGCTACATTGTGATGGTCCATAACCGAACTCTCATATTTACTTAATCGCCTGGCTTTGACTATGAGTTCTGTGTGTTCGTCAATTGTAGGGAGGGTATTTTTCCATAAACTTTCCCTTACGCTCATTTTTCTGATAGGTAACGGTTTTTGTTTAGTTTCTGTACTTTTTCGCAGGCTTGTTTTCGAATCAGCTTGACTTTCAACTTCTAATGTCTTGTGTTTTTCTTTTTCTTCTATGGTATTATTTTGTGGCTTGCTTTTAACGTTTTTAGTTTTATTATCATTCTTAAAAACGTCATCGGTTATTGTAACATCTTTAATATCTTTTTTTATCTCCTCGTCCGCTTTCCGCTTCGGAGTTGGAAGTTTACTGGACTGGCTACTCTCTTTGACAGTTTTATTTGATGCAGAGGCATTACTGACGTCGTCTTTAGATGGTTTTCTCGGTCGGGCATCAGGCTTATTAGGCATATTTCCGCTTGTAGTAGTGCTTCTGGTCCGAGCACGCGTGGCAGCACGCGGAACACTGGGTCGGCTTGATTCCTCTCCTTCAATAATCGTTGATAATACCCTGCACTCGGGCTCCCGTTCGGAAGTTTTAAGCTTCTTGTCAGGGGCCTTGTGTGGGGAGACATCAGTTGAGATACTTTTGCCTTTTCGCCTTCTACGGGGGCGTTTGGGAGTTGGACTTTCGGATCCGGAGCATCTTGATCTACTAGAGCTTTCAGAATCACTGGAGGCACTTGTTGAAGACAATGGTCTTGACACCTTGTCAAGAAAGGGCAAGTCCACTGTCGGTCTTGATCCCGGAGGCGAAAACATGGAAGGTTGTCGTATAGCTGGTTTAATTTCACGTGCTTTAGCAGTTGGCTTCATTCCAGGTTTTTCAGGTTCATCATCATCAGAACTTGAAGATGTTGTGTAACTACTACTGCTAGTATTCGAAGACGAACTAGAAGTTTCGGTTGGAGTCTTAGGGCGTTTTGTATCGTCCTTCTTGGGTGACACTTTTGTGTCAGATTTCTCGCTATCTTTGCGTTTTTCGGTATCTGAATTTTCAGGCATCGGTGCTTTGGTACCTAGTCCACTCTTTATATGGGCTGCTGCTTTTTTAGCTGCCTGCCTTTGAGGCACATATGCAATAGGTTCTTTTTCTTGGTCCTTAGTTGATTTTTTCCGGCCTACTTTAGCGGGAATGTCTTTAGTTTCTTTACCTTTCGATTTCAGTTTAGGTTTAGTTTTACAGTCATCACCGCTGACTTGTTTCTCGATTCCGGGCTCTTCTTTCTTAGCCACTGTAGTAGATCTCATATTTTCAGAAGCCTTTTTAGCAGCTTGACGTTGAGGTACAATCAAATCAGATGGGTTGTCTTTTTGTTTAAGAAATTTAATATCTGTCTTAGGTTTTGCTTCATCTTCTGAAATGTGCGATTTGATTGGCGGTTTCTTGTCTTTATTTGATGGTTTACGACCCCTCTTCTTTGGTGGGGGTTTTTCTTCAGTGACTGGTGCTTTCTTATCATTATGAGAGGGAATAAATTCTTTCAAAGCAGCCTTGGTTCTAAGAAGTGATTGCTGGGAATCAGTATCCTTTGGGGATTGTCCAGGTCGGCCTCTTTCAGACTTAGACTTCTCCGTTTTCACTTTATCATGTTTCTGTGGTTTATAATCTTCCTTAGCAGATGTTTCATCACTGCTGTCTGAATATATGTCAACAGGGAATTTGTTGTTTCTCGTTGTTCTCATTGGCATTAAATCATCAGTGTCTGTACCTGACTGACCTGTCTTTCCAGCATCCATTTCTTTTTCCATTTGTCGTAAAGTTTTGCTACATGTATTGTCTTTTTTCATTTTGGATGTAATTGTTTCGTCCTCACTGCTGCTTTCAACTATAGCTTTCGATTGAGGTACTTTCTTTTTCTTTCTTTCTGGTTTTTTGGGTGATTTTCTAGTCTTTGATTTGGGAGACACCTTCTTCTTGGGTGCTACAATATTTTTATGTAACTCTTCATCAGTACTGGAACCAATTGCTCTGCCTCGATATTTTGAAGCTCGACTTATTTCTGGCGCACTTTCTTCGCTAGAAAGCCCACTGTACATACTTCCACTTCGACGCGAACCATTGAAAAGTTTTTTATAAGGATTTGATGACTTTTGACCCTTAACAAGACCATTTCTGTCTCTTGTGGACTTTTTAACATTGCTTGAAACCTGCGGGGCAATACGTGCAAGAAGAGCTTCAAAACCGTTTTTATGATCTGGAGCATTCGGGTGGGAATACAATCTATCATAAATAGAAGGCCCGTGGTTAGCTTCTACAATGGCCTGTAAATCTGGCCCGGCCATGGACTGTTCTGATGACAACACAGCTACTTGCTTGTGAAATGTTTGTTCCCTCATGCGAAAGAATGAGCGTGAAAGTTTCTCACGTCTGCTTACCATGTAACACAAGTTACGGACTCTTTCTAGATCTTGTCTTAGCTGTACAAACATTTTCATTTTATCAAGATCAGCTTGCTCTTGTCTGTGTGTCAAAAGTTCATTATCATCTGACTTTGGCGGAAGCAAAGGACGATTATGCCCCGCACGCCTTTTCAACTTCCAGTAATTATAGATGTAATTTATGGCATCTTGGTCAATATCAAGGAGATGAGAACTTATGTCTTTTACACTAACGTGTCGATCAAATTCACGTTCAATTTCCTGCAGTCTCGCAGCCCTAGCCTGCGTCTTTTCTTCTGATGTCATATCTTTACGACGTTTCCTCTTTATTTCTTCTTCCTCGGAACCGGAGCCTGGACACTTCTCTTTCTTAGAATTCACACTATGTTTTTGACAATATGATCTTAATTTAACACCATCATCAGCATTTTCGTCTTCAATTATTGCGCGCATTTCTAAGCCGTGCTTGAATGCACACGTCACGTGGTAAGCCGTTTTACAAGTCTTAACCGAACATTGAATACATGCTCCCTTGCGCTCCCGACACAAAACACATACTAATGACCAGCGAGAAGCCGGAATAGAAGTTATTTTTGTTATAGGTTCCATTTTTTCAGCACAACCAATAGACACTTCAGGTATCCAAAGAACGCAGCTTACATGAGCCCACTTGTGACCTGATGGTGTACACTTCATTGCTCCGCCTAGATTAGGACAGAGAGCACAAATAGGCTTCACTCCAACACCACAAGGTCGGCACAGCCACTGGCCTGAAACGAAAATAAAGCAATGAAATAAGATCTACATGTTATGCATTCATTGTATTGATATAAAAACTCATTATGAGATTATTTACCATCCGGAATTATGGTGATGCCATAACAAGCTTGATGCACACAAATATTGCAAGAGTCACAAAACACCATCTCATTGCCATCCTCTGAATCTGGAGATCGGCACACATCACAAATGACATTTTCATCATATTCAATTCCTAATCCTTCTTCAGATTTCATAATAGCTTGAATTTTGTCCCAAGTTCGAACCTGAATTAATAATAAAAAAATAATTAAACACCATGTGTACCACACATTTTTAGACATTGCTAATTTAAAATTTTCACTTTCAGTAAAAATAGTTCTCTACAAAGGGTATCAAATAGAAAACATTACTTGAAATAAGTTTGACTGATGCAATATATTGGGAGTGACAGGTTATGCAGATTTTACACCTTTCAGTAAAAATGTCCCTTTTACCTTATGAATACCTCATTGTTCTAGTGGTACTAAGCGCAACTGCTGAGCAAGAAGTTATGGTTTAAAACAAAGAGTCAGGCAAAGTATTATTGAATTTTTCTACCATGAAATTCCTTGTTGTGGTCAAGTCTAAGTCTAAATTTGAATCCTGTGTACATCAATAGGTCACCCCCTATTATATGGAAACTAACAATACTATAACATTGAAACTTAAACATCAATTTAAAAAGATAAAACAAATGTACATATGGTGTAATCAAGGTATGTATGAATAAATAACAAGTGCTCAAACAAATTATGTATCTACATTTACTTAAAAGGGCATAAAAGCTGTATGCTCGATTGGTATAACAAATTAGATATTAGTATAACATAAACTAGATATGAAATTTTGCAAATATTCTCACTGAGAAACATAACATTATACCTGTACTCGCGAAAGAGTGTAATATATTCCCATGTTTACCCATGTTGCCCCATAAATAGATGGTGAAGATACAGGTACAAATCCAGACTCTGAACCACTTACAGTCTTCAGAGCTAAAAAAACCTAATACTACCTGACTTGAGAATCAAACTCAGAGTACCTCTCAATCAGTAGTAGCGCTTAGTATGAGCATAATAATAATGCAACCATGCGACCAATGAGGGCAGGAACATGTGAGATAAAGGTTAAGTGCTTACAATTTCCTTCTGTCTGACTGTCTATCTTCTGTTTAGAACAGTCTTTTTCATTCAAATTCAAATTCAAAAGTTTTTATTCATTATAAGGTATATAAATACACTTAATGAACGTCAAAACAAATCTTA
>DWJK01001404.1:0-17088 GCA_018248815.1 Croniades pieria auraria
GAGTCTAGATTAGCACCCGGGGTATGACAATAGGCCCAACACCTATTCTATGGGATTTAAAAGTAACTGGTGAAATATGGGAGCGTATTACACAGCTTTGCCTACCCCTTCGGGGATTACAGACGTGACATTGCGTTTTCAAAACTCTGCTTTCCACACACGTATCTAATTTAATACAGTAAAGTGAAAGGAGTTTTGAAAATAGCAGCTTTTGTATATTATAAGAAATATAGGACGAGGTCAAATCCGGTTAGTTTAATTTTCATTGTTAATATTCACCGTTTGTTAGTTCGTAACTTCTTTCACGTAGCGTGTGTATAATGTTACAGGCAATCGTTCAAACATTAGAAGAATATTAATAGACTAGACTAAGAATAGACTCCTGGATAGACTATTATCGGACTTCTTTAACTAATTTGTTACTTTATTCGATAAGCAAGCATTATTTTTAAGCATTTTACGAGTCTTTCACAAGTTTATACTTTCGCTGCTGTCAATCGTCTCGCTGAAATTCTAACGAATAGACAGAGATTTCTTCTAACAATAACAATATAAGGGTCAACTTGGAAACAAATAACATACCTACTATATAAACTATGTCCCTATAGCCTTAGTTTACAGGCACGAGTAATAGTTAACTTGGGCCATCTCAAGAATTTGTAGTAATAACTCGGAGTCTGGACTTGTGCCTAGTGTATGGCAATAGGCTCACCACTTATTCCAAGAGACATAAACGTAACTGGTGAAAGTTGGAAGTGTATTACACTCCTCTGCCTACCCCTTCTGGGATTACTGGGTTGATGTTACGTTTAGTGTATAGAAAAAAATTTGGTTAGAAACTGAGAAGAGTAACATAAGATGAAATATGGGAAATAAGTAAAATAAATGTTCTCCATGTTTACACCCAAGCAAAGCTAAGTCGTAGGTGCTATATAATAAGATACACATTTTTACGGTGATACTTGGTGACTAAATATTACTCGTATAGTATTACGTGATTAGTGTATTAGTAATATCTTTGCAGATCTGATTACCGTCGGTTACACAAAAGGCGGTCGCGATGCCCACAACAGCAAATCCAACAGAGACAAGCTGCAAATCTTCGCGAAAGAAGACGGATGCAGTCTATAAACGACGCCTTTGAAGGCCTCCGCGCTCACATTCCCACATTGCCTTACGAGAAACGATTATCAAAAGTCGACACTCTAAAGCTAGCAATCGGATACATTACCTTTTTGGGAGAATTGGTAAATAAAGTATGATCGTTTTTCTTTGTTTCTAATTCTAACTAGCTCTGATTCGTGGTTTCGCCCGCCTATAATTAAAAAAAAATCGCACATAGATAATTTACAACACTTAAGCATAGACAATATTTCCAGTTATTTATTCGTGTGCTATTAATATATGCATATGTAGGTATTTCTATTCGCCGCACCGTGCTGAAGTATAGACCAAGTCTTGGGCGGAGCGTCCTATTTTATTTTAAATTGTACATTATCTCTTAATCTACGTGTCTAAAAAACATGGCCGTAAAAGATAAAGCTTATCTGTAAAGATAACCTTTGTCTTGTAATAAGATATAATAAAATTGTTCTTAAAATTAAATAACATTCGTTTGTAAGAATTAATACGCTATGCCTTAAAATACAGCGCGTATTAATTATATTAATCTATATAATAATAATAATGTATTAATCTATACAATATAATATAATTAATATATCTACATACATATATAGGTATAATCTGTATCTCAATGGCGTGCTATTGGAGAGGATTGTGTCCAGCAGTTATGTTGTAGTATAACAGGTAGTTATATGGTGTTTTGGACTTTTTTCTATTTCTTTTTATTATATAAAATATATACTACAGTATATTTGAGCTTTGAAAATTAGAATTAGTCTTTTTAGTAAAATGAGCAATCGACGCTGTGCAATGTGGTACACACAGACAGCGCATTGATCTCATTAATACTCGTATTACCGATGTCGAATGTGATGATAAACGAAAGCGAACACGGACAAACGATCCCCCTGATTTTTAGTATAAAAAAACACTCGTAGAGCAAAAATTTTTTTATAAGTAACAGACTATATAACAATTTTAAGATTCACCCGTGACTTTTTTACATTTTAGTTCTAAATGGATTAAAAATATGTAAGCTTCAATATTTAAAGGTTTTTAATATTTTTAATACATTGTGCAAAATCTTCGCAGTAATTTTGCCCGATAGTTTTTAACTGAACTTCTCAGTTTATTAAAGCATAAAATATTGTTCGTATTATAATTTTGATAAGAATTATTTTGAATATTCATACTGATATGTTGAGACATTATACGTACACATAATTGTTATTTTTTTAAATAGAGACAGATTACTACGCACATTTTAATTTAATGTAAGTTAGTAAGACAAAATTCGTAACTAAAAAAAATATTTAACAGAGTTTTGTTTTTTTTTACACTTCTAATTTAGCAACATGATAAGCCAAGTAGCTCAAAGTCGTTCACAGATTGACTTTTAAAAAAAAAATATTTTTATATACTGATAATTATCAATATATATAATTGAAACATTATTGCAGTGTTTTATGTTAATTATGTATAATAATATTAATAAAAACTGTCAATCAGTCAACAAATAGCCAATTTAGTTACTAAGTAGTATTTATGTTACGGTTTAAAACAAAGTAGTGTTAGTAACAATATCATTGGAGATATAAACAAACTAAAATCCTAAAATCAAAAGAACGACAAAAAATTAAAATTATTTCATTGGTATATAAATGAAACGGTCATTGACGAAGTAAATTTTATACAAAAAAATGTTGCCATATCTAATTAACTCATTCGTATTCGTTAAACGAATAGTTATCATAAACGTGTCTGCGTTCGCCTTTTTCCTCGTGAAAAACAATAAAGGATATATAAATAGTTAAAATTAGATATTTATGTACGTCACCACCAAGATGAGGCACCTTCTGTATTTTTTAGTTCTATTGAACTGTTCACACTGATGCGATGACCTATATTTTTAAGAATACACTGGGGAAATGGCTTATCATTAAGGAATTCACAATAAAATTTTAGGTAACAAAATGTTATAAGCATATTTTAAGCTAAACTTATTAAAAGTTGTCATTTAAATCGCTTACTTATATTAAAGGGAGGTTACAGTAAAACGATTTTTTTATTGTAAGTTGATGTTCATAGAGATATGTTAGGTATGAAATGTTAAGATTTTAACGTAAAAAAAGCGACATTTTACCACTATTGAAAATGGCTAATTTTAGTCCTCGAAATCCAATACCACACGATATTATCAAATATTCACGTGAAGACCTTGCTATGGGCACACTAATAGAGTTCTTTAACTGCTAATCAGATTTGGCGTTAATAAATGCATTTTCCCTAAATAGGTTCGCGCGGATCGGGGTTCTTCTTCTGAGCCTCTCCTCACAGGGATGAACAACTCTCAGAACAAGGAGGAACAAAAGAAGGTCATCATAAGAGGTAATACTATGAAAGCTTTACGTAGGTATCGTAAAGAGAATTGAGGAAAAAGAGTTAAACAATATACGAGCAATCTGTTAGACACCAAGTGGAAAGATTGAGCACTTCATGCAAGCCGGTCGTTTATATTACTTAACATTACAAATCCAAGCTACAAATTGGAAATAATATAAAAATAATAATATACAGGTCTAACTTGAATAACTAGTTACATCGTTCAATTGTTTGCCAGAAACAATGGTTGTCCCTGTTACAATTACGTAAAGTTCAATTCGGGTTAAAATATACAATTTGCTCAACACGACAAAAGGGTCAAATATATCACACGACAGTCATTCGTCGTTCAATGTAATATAGTCACTGACAGGGTACAAAAAGATAAAATTTATTGACTCCTGGATGCACTTCGTTGGTGTGTTCGACGTAATTAATATTTGACTATATTTAATGTGCAAATATTCATATAATCCTTGAGTGTGCACGGCAACATCGATACAATCAAAATAGTACTGGCTGTTTTCCTCACTTACATATATCGTAGTATATTTAATAAAGAGATAACTCTAATTTTACCTCTTTAGTTCCTGTATAAAAAAAAATGTGTAAAATTTGATAGATAATATTTTCCTACTACGTACTGTCGTGGCTTCACTTGTTCGGGTCAAGCAGTACCAGGTTGTGACCCCTCCGCATTGTTTGTGAATTTGTACACCTTTTAATGATCGATACGTGGCGCGCTGCATATGTTTGTATCTACATATCTTGTTGAACGTACGAAGTAATAAATATTTTCCATACTGCACAATTCTATGCGTATATCGTCCTTGCTGAATTAGTTCGTTGAGTTATATTTCTTAATAACCTAAGCTTAATAGTGTAACCTATATATAGTTCAGTATTAAAAAAAAAATATATAGTTCAAGTTGTACAAAAAAATAAAAAATATTTAAAAAAAAAATAAACCTATCTATCGAGCTTTAAATAAGAATTATAAAAGCGAATGAAAATTAACATTTAAGTACGATTTACTCTTAATTTCATAGGAACAAACGCGTATTTAACTCTGCGTACAAATTACATAGGTACTTTCTGAACGGAGCATGCAATTCGTATAGCGAAAACTATTGGTCCAGGTGTTCGCGCGTTGTTATTCTCACGGTGCTCGCCATCGCGTGACGTTTCCCCATCTCCCGTGAGACATCCCATCGATGTGCCCGAACAATTGTTTCAATTTTATCGCGTCTCTCCCACCCTCTATAACACAACTATAATTACTCATAATGATTTACGTAACAGATAATGACAGGCAATAATAAAAATAATATTATTATTATTCATTTCATCGTAAAAATTGCATATTTTATTGTTACAAACAAAAGGCAAATACTAAATATCTTACTATGAATTATCGAGGATTGTTACAACTATTTTATTGCTACGTAGGAGAACAAAGGGACTAAATGAGTAACTTCTCCAGATAGCTACGTATAACAATATCACTCGGAAGTAGTACCTACGTACCTTAAAAGTACTCATCGTAGGTATTTTTTTCTACACAATGCAATTACACTTTGATCAGCGTTGACAGTTTTAATAAAATATTGACCGAAATTCAAGAACTATAGTGCACTTGCGCTTAATAGCGGGCCGCTTGTGTAAACGAGGGTTAAAAATGTTGCATATTTGTGAATCACACCGGAGCAAATTGAAGAGTTTGCCCCATAAACAGGGAGGCGGAGAGCGTTAGAAAAGAATTAAGCTGTCGACGCCCTTTGAATGCTCCCTAACAACCCCCTAAAAGTAACTAATGACACGATGAAGAACCAAATATGTTATACATTATTCATTGAAGAAATCTGAATATTATAACCAATTGTTACCAACTTTCATTCAACAATTCCCACAAGAACAATTTCTCCTTACGTAGTTGGATTCGCAATATCTAATGAGTTAATGATAACATTTGCTTGAACTCAATTTATTTAACACTAGACGCGACATAATTATTTACTTATGTGATAATAATATTATCAGAGCGGTAGGGTGGTAAAAAGGGCCGCATTATACATTGAGTGCGCGCCACATAATCTCTTTTTCAATTAATAAAACACCTTATCGAAGTGTAACGTAGGATTTACGAACAGATTATCGCGCACGTGCGCCGCTTTCCAGCCAGACCTCTCGAGTCTATCAGCGCAATATTCGAACTTAATACCTATGTACATTAAAAAAGATTAAAACAATTACTATTAGCATAAAGCCTCATACGATTTTTAACTTAGACCGAAAATATATTAATTCTATTATTGCTTGACAGTTGGGAATGTCATTTAAATTAATTTGACATTATACGCCTTTTTAGGTTAATTTTTACTTGCCGAATGTTTTATCATTTCTATTGGGAAAATAATTTCTAAATACTATGCCAATAAAAATTTTACTCGCCCGTCAAATCTTTGACGCAACCGGAATGCCTACTGTTGAAGTGGATATGGTAACTGAACTCGGATTATTTAGAGTTGGAGTCCCGTCCACTGATTTAAAAAAGATAGCAGAATCTGTGCAGCTTCGAGACAATAAGCCTTCTGAGTACCAAGGTATGGGGGTATCTATGGCAGTTAAGAATATTAACACCATTATCGCTCCTGAACTTATTAAACAAAATCTTGAGGTTACAATGCAAAAGGAAATTGATCAATTTATGATAGCGTTAGATGGTACCGAAAACAAATCGCGGCTGGGTGCAAATTCCATTATGTGTGTATCGCTAGTTATTGCTAAAGCTGGGGCGGCAAAAAAAGGCGTGCCCCTCTATAGACACATATCCGATCTGGCTGGCGTCACAAGCATTATTCTCCCAGTACCGCACTTTACAATCCTCACTGGCGGAATTCTTGCTTCAAATGGGCTACCATTTCAAGAATACATCATTATGCCTACCGGAGCATCAACGTTCATGGAAGCTATGCGTATTGGTACTGAAGTATATCGCTATGTTAAAAATGTTATAAAATCCAAGTACGCTGTCGAGAATACTTATGTTAGTGACTCTGGAGGCTTTGCTATTCCCTTAGAAAGTCATAGAGATGCTCTGTTGTTTTTAACAGATGCAATAAAACAGTGTGGTTACAGTGGGAAAGCTGAAATTGCTATTAACGCTTCCGCCACAGACATGTTTAAAGATGGTGCATACGACTTAGAATTCAAAAATCCTAATTCGAATCCGCAAGAATATATGTCCTCCGATAAGTTAGCTGAAGTCTATCTAGATAATATGAAAGAGTTCCCAGTGTGTTCCGTGGAAGATGCCTTTGAATACGATGATTGGGCCGCTTGGTCAACATTGAGCGGACGCACCCAGAACCAGCTATTTGGAAATGACCTGACTCAGACCAATTTAAGGAGAGTAGGATTAGCAGTGGAAAAAAAAGCTGGAAACACAATAGGTCTGCGATTAAACCAAACCGGTACTCTCACCGAAGTTATCGAAGCCTTCAAATTACTAAAATCAAATGGATTCGGCATCGTAGTAGTCGACAGGTGGGGTGATACTGATGATCTGTTCCTGGCTGATCTGGTAGTCGGACTTTCGGCAGGACAAGTGAAATGTGGAGCTCCAGCGCGCTGTGAGCGCATCGGCAAATACAATCAAATTCTCAGAATTGAAGAAGAATTGGGAGCTCTATCTAAATACGCCGGAAAGAATTATCGTGTTCAGATTTAAATGGTTTGGCAATAAAAATATCTATTAATGTCCCTATGATAACTAAATCTCAGAAATTAAAAAGACGCACTTGTCACGCAGTACAAAAATATTTACCAAACGGATTTTACTACCTAATAATTTCCTACGTTTCACAGCTCATATTTGTATTAATGCAGCGCCACAGCATATGTGGTAGTTACCTGTCGCATGACACGCAACGCTACACAAATTCATAAATCTCATCCCTTATGTCACAAACGGCCTAATTGCCGGATACGCTTATTATATTTGTCATGTTATAACATTATTTCAATGAACTGTTATTAACACAATTACATATTTGGTCATTCGATGGATAAGTCCTGCAATATTACCATAAATTACTTAGATACACGTGTAAATACAAACATGTTTCGTACAAGATGTCAAAAATGTACATATGTACTGATCTCTCAAAGCGGAAAAAACTTAAGGGCTCCTTCAGACAACGTATTTTTGGCGCGCTTTACGTTCGTTTTCGCATACGCGCGTATAAAACTACCGCGCACACATTTGTTTCGTGTCTGTCTCGGTACGGTGTAAGAGAAAAGGGCGTAGGCGACTCAGAGATACATACATATACATAACGTTTGTAAAAATCTTAATGTTATTAATTCTTTGAATTTACAGAGTTAAAGCCAATGAAGCCGTGTTAAAATTAAAAGTATTTGGTTCAATACCGCTCTGGTACTATGTAACAAACAAATCTCATGATGTCATTAATTCAAATAATTTTATTCTCATTGGTTATACTCATAAGTACATGCATATGTTATTACGCAAATAATATAGAATTGTCAGATATTACAATGTTTTGAGATTAATGAAGTAATGGAACAATATACAACATAGATGAGCACAAATGGTTCATGAGTAATATTTTCTATTAATAGACAGGTCAACCCTATCGTGTGCTATCGCGATGGGCGCGGTGCTAAGGGGACATAACTGTGTGCACGTGTTCTACCCCTTAGCAATGCACCCCGAAATAAAAACACTCCGCTATTATATCGCATTCGCGAGAATTTAGTTAGCCCTCACAGGAAATAATTCACGCTCTCTAGGAATAATTGTGGACAAATAAAACTTATGGTAAGCTCTCCCCAGGGTGCAGTCGTTTATGCGAAAATTATTAAGAGTTTACATGTGGTATTTGATCAAAAACAGTTTGTAGTATGTTTAAGTTTTAATTAACTAAAATAATGGTATTGGGAATGGCACGCTCTCATTGATTTCTGTGAAGTCTCACAAACAAGGACTTAATAAGCACGACAATTATTATTACGGAGTATAAATTACACCATAGCTGCATAGGTTTGATCTTAAGGAAATTGGATGGAACCTCTACGACCATCAAAGGTACTGCATTAATATTATTTACATACATACATACATATGTACATTGGAATGATGCTTAGAATTCAATGCATGAATCCGAAAGCTGATTAATTCGTTAGAACTAAAACAAATTTAGGCTAGATCAAAATTTTTAACAATATAATAAATAATGAAGCAAAAATATCACATGTTCTGGTACAGTAGTTAGCAAAATTTTGAAGAGATTGTTTTGTTGCAGGCAGCAATTTCCAATCGCACTCTTTGTCTTGGTCAAGGCGCGGAGAGAGGCCAATCGGCAGTACTCTGCATGCCAAGATTTGGGTTCCCGAAGACCCACGTGTCTTTGCTAGCTCCACTAACGTCATTGAGAAGGAAGAATTGAGATAAAAACGTTTAAGAAACGATAGAAGTCCTCGCTACGTGTACGATACATTCGAGAAACGTTGTTTTTGTTTTATTTTATAAGTTGGTATTGTTCCAATCGCCATATTTAACGGGCGGAAGGACTTACCTAGGTGAAAACTGAATGTATGTACATGCTTCTCAAAGTACCCCACCGCTCACAACCTGCTCCGTCTTAACCTTACACGAATAAAAGACGATTGTACACTTACACATACATTTATTTGCTTGATGAACATGAAACTACTCATAGTCTATTTAAATCTGTATCAATATTTACAAAGGTTTAGTAGTATATTAAAATAATCTAGTCAGTTACGCTTAGTGATCTCAAGTAATGTAGGCACTTAATGTTATATTTAAATAAAAACTATTTAAATAAATACCTTATTTCATTATCTTTACCCTGTAGCTGTCTATCTAATTATTTACGATAAATGACGGTTAATGTTTCTTTTTTTATATAAACATTTAGAGATAACATAGCTACTGCCCATATACGATACTCGTACGTATCTGCTCTTCAATCGTAGGTTGGATTTAGAAAGCCCTCAAATTGGTCAGATGGTGACGTTCACAAAGGGTAGTAGCATTCAGATGGGGCTCTGTTTTAAAATCACATACATTTTAAAGCAATTATCTATGCGATTAATGTTTACATGAAATATATTGAGATACACATATGGCAAAATAAGTGTTTTTTCACACTATTATTCACATAAAATATTTGATGTGGATAACATTTTTCGGCTATGAATAAGCTGTATAATGTCAAATGTTATAAGATCGTACATAAGACATAAGGCTTAATAATAAAGATTAAGGCTTAGGAATAAAGATTTAATTTACATTGGACTTAGGATAAGAGTAGTAGATTAGTAGTTGCCAATTGGTGAGAAAAAGTTCAATTCGCTAAGGTTTCTTGCAATGAGTGGGATTCGAGAAAGCGGACGGAAATGTGTAACAGGGAATCGTTATTATGCTTCATTCGTTTAAGTTTTTCTACTAATTCCAAGCAATTAAAGTGAATATGAATGTAGCAGATACGAACCAACACAACATGTCAGACTCCACATCATACGCGACTACTATAAAGTTCTCTCGATTTATTTTTTAAATGTCTATTGATTATATTTTTTTTAAGCATCCAGGTAGGTACTGTCAGACTAAGCACTAAAGTTTGATTGGAATTATCGTTCGCTGTTTCTATGTTATTCCAGGATTTTCCTGTTATCCAAAAATAAATCGTTACACAACTATCCACGGACTCTTAAAACGCCGTGTCTCAAATATCCCCAATTAATATTTACACTTATGCTTTCATATACTTTGAAACGTTACTTAAAAACTTACCGGAGACACTTACTAATTTAATTTAATTCTCGGTCTTATTATTGAGGATCGTATCACTAAATCTAAAAGCAAAATCGACATTAACATCAATAATATCTTGATGACTGCCTCGTTGGTCGAGCGGTTGCAGGCGCGACTGTCGATCGGAAGGTCCTGGGTTCAAATCCCGGGCCGGGTACTGTTGGGTTTTTCTAATCTAGAATTTCTAGTAGTGACTTGAAGTCTGGAATTGTGCCCGATGTATGGCAATAGACTCACCACCTACAGACTTACCTTACTTACCTTACCTTACTTAGACTCACCATGGGACTTAAACGTAACTGGTTAAACAGGGAGTATACTACACTCCTCTGCCTACCCCTTCGGGGATTCCAAGCGTGATGTTACGTTAATATCCAGATACATTTAAATTTTATATAACTTCTGATATTGTCAGACAAATGGCGTAACCGCCGAGGATTCAATCGTTGTCTAACTAACCGCCATAACGCAAATGGAATTGCGTTGACGTTTTAAAATATAAACTCAATAAATTAGAGGAACAAGCTGAACTTACTTGCCAACTACGTCAATTTGATACTAAGGATCAATTTAAATAATTCTTAGGAACCATTAGCCAGACTAAAATTTTTGCTGCCATTTGTTTACAGCTCTACTATAACCTAAGCAGAGCCTAAGGCGAATCTCAAGTTCGGCAATCAAGTTAAATAAATACACAATTAAAATTAAAACACGTTCAACGCGACTACTTGCTGGAATATTATTGTCAAATCAGAAGACACCTGGAATTTTAGATTAAAAGGCTGCAATGGGAAACCTACTTAAGGTTTTTATGTACGAGGTGCACGATTTTGGTACACCTTAAGCCAAATTTATCATTCTGCTCATGGGAAGGTAGTCTTATGGAAAATAATAGTAATATTTTTATAATTACAAAATTCATAAGCTCGTAAAAAAAGCTAAAGAACTTAGTTACCTCATAAGTGTCAGGAATCAGTGAAATCCGTAAATATTTAGGACTATTCTCGGATATTCACCGTTTTTATAAAACATGTAAAAATACCTTCTACAGCTCGATTCAAGACCCTAAATATAATTTCCTGCATAGGTCCATATTTAACGAATGAAGACAATTACATAGTTGAAAACTGATGAAGAAATATAAATATAATAATTTTTTGAAATGATGTCAATTTTGCTTTTAGGTCAATCATATGATACTGACTATTTATCTACTTATTTTAAACAGGTTCTTAGCTTCGGTGATCTTCCAGGTGATCAAAATTTCAATACTGCCTCATTAGTAATCAACTCTTAAAAATAAATATAGTAAAATTATTTTATTATAATTATACTATCTTAATATGTCGTGGAAAAGTGGTTAATCTTTCTAAAGCTGTCGTATCATGAACCTACAACAATACTTCGATTTCGATATCAAAATAACCTGAAGTTATGTTTCGGGAGGAAAGAGATCGATGAATATGACGTCAGGCGAAATTTCCATTACCTCAATGTTAGATTTAGGAGTAAGATATTGTTTACACAAACGGTTCAGCGCGGTGTACGATCAATATACGTAGCTGAAAGGGATTGGTTGCAGATGCTACTTTCCCAAGCCCGCCTACTCTGCGTAAGCCTAGAACGAGAGACAGTTCGGTCGCTTTTAGATATATTCCACGATGACTCACGTAAATCACCAATGTATGATTATGTGCATTGTAATAATATGTCTCATAGTCACAGGTGTAAGAACTTATGAACTGTAATTAAAAGAATGTATTTTTATGTCTGTGTTAATATTCTTGTCATTTTACTGAATCGTGGGAATCTATTTTAAATCCCACATCTATTAATAGTTGTTAATGATTACAGAACAATGCTGTTACCAACTTTAATCATGCTTACACATACTGTAATATTCAAATTATTCAAATTAAAGCGGGGTTACACACACAGCTACGTAGAAGTAGGTATGTATCATCAGACACACTTACAGGCTGAATTATTTAAACATATCGCATTGTGTTTGTGGTTCTTAATTTTTTTATTGTCGGCACTCAAAAACATTTTATTGTCACAAAAATTGCGCCGATATTTATTATTTTTATTTTTTTTTTTTTTTTTGATATTTATTACCGCGAATAAAATTTATTATTACGTACTATTTTTTTTGGGACTATTTAAAAGAGTAGGGCTTGAAAAATCACAATTTGTCGTCAATCCTTTTGTTGTTTCATTGTTGAACTTGGATTTCCTCTTAGAATGGCAAGGATTAAAGCCATAATCTGCAGTATCTAACATTAACTGTGGGTTTGGGAGACTCTAAATACCAGAGAAAAACTACTGTAGAACTCTAAAATATGCAGGTTTCCACACGATATTTTCCTTCATTGTTACAAGTGATATTTGTTACTTAAACGCACTTTCCATTTAAAGAGGTGCGCGCCAGGGATTCAACTCAGGACCCGCTTAATGGAAAACTGAATTCAGAATCACTAGGCTGTCATTGCCATTGCCACAAGGACTCGTTAACCGGTAAGTGATGATTGTAAACCATGCTTAAACTTTATAAAGTCTTTAACAATATAATATTATCCTGGGACATTATTACCAACACACGGCTATCTGATCTTAAAACGAACCAAAAACTCGTGGTAACTTGACAGCTGATAAGCTACATAAAAACGTATATTTAGTATAGATACATATTTTTCAATCAGATACTGAAAAAATTCTAGAGATTACCGCTCAAATATTTATTCTGAATGAGAAATGCAGTTACGACCATGGCATAGCAGTCAGTTTCACTAACCACTGGACCAACGGGCCATTCAAACGCTAATCTAAATGTATTCTACATTCAGAGTTGACAAACCCCACGTCCTAAGATCGATATTAAATATCCAACAACAATACGCCTAGTGCAAAAGTTAGAAATTTCCTGTGTTATTATTCATACTGCTCTGAACAATGTGGGAAACACACTTCTAGTACACAAGTGTTGCTTTAATTATTCATAGATTGTCGTCGGAAGTGCCAAACGATTCTATTACTAATATATGACAGAATTTCAGTTTGAAATTGTATGCAATTATGATTAAAATTTAAACACTCAGCTATTCACTGTTTACTTACGTTTAGTGAAATAGACTTTTCGATCGGCTTTGTATCGATACAACTAAATTACATAGTTTGACATTATTAAGTGTGATATAATGGCAAAGCATACAGACGTTTTGACTTAACAATATGCATACGTTTCTTTCTGACAGACGGGGAAATATTTCTTATTTTTTACAGATATTTCTGTTTAACTAAGCCATCGTGAAGTAATAATACATTTTCTATTTTTTAACGTCACTAACAGTACAAGGCTAAAATAGGAAATAATAATAAGTTTCCTACTATAATTTACATTACTTTATTGGATTTAAATGCCACACAATAAACAGATGTTTAATAATATGATGGCAACTGTAAAATAGCATGAAATCAAAAACTCATATCTAACAAGAAACACTTTATTTAAAAAAACTACAGGGTTGAATTCTAATAACAATAAAACTAAACTCTAAAGTCCTAATGCCAGTACATTACTCACTATAATATCCAGCGAACCATGTTCCCTAACTTGTGGTAAAATCACATAATTATAACTGTGTTGTGTCATAGACATTTGATTATCATAATTTGCCTCAAAATGTCATTTTCCTGCCAATGTTTGTATATTTTCGAGCCATAAAACAAATGCTTTATATTACAATCACATTTTTTTATAATTCCTTGTATTCGTATTTACAGATGTCCAAGACTCAATGACTAAAGCTATTATAAAAGTTATTCAGTAAAATGGTTAAATCAAATGCCATTTCTAGGTACATTATGATGTTTCAAATTCTAGTACGATGCAGCAGTACGATACAAAAGTAATAAACAATACATACTTAAAATATATTAAATGGTCAGCATAGTTAAGACTGTAATGAGACAAAAAACATTGACATTTGCAGTTAAGAGAAATATTTGAAAATATAATTGACCTTAGCTGAATAAATTACAACAGTGAATAATATTTATCAACACTCAGACGGCACAAAAACTCGAACAAAATCACCTTCCCAGTGCCAAAACGATGCACGGCAACAGGAGTAGTGACAATTAATTGACACTCACATATTTCCCGCCGTAAGTGTGATGCGTAAAACGCGAGGTGACTTTCGATGTCATATTAATTATGAACCATTTACGGAAACACAATTGCTCAACTTGTGCCAAGTATCTGCATAGTAATCAAATTAATATTACTAAAAATAGTGAGGTAACGTTTGCAATTCACATTTTGGCTGTTGCTTTTTGTTTTTGTTAATGAACTACTAATATTATGCCCCTATATGATTGAAAAGAGTAATTTCTTAGGTTCAAACATTAATACAACAAATACTCATAATTGTTGTTCGAGGGACTCTTTCTCCTGGTAACTCTTATGTCACTGGTTATAACTCTTATGTCAGCAACACAGGATGAGATATTTTAAACACAGGCAATGCTTCATTATAGAGATTTGTAATTCAAAATAAATTCCTAATAACAATGATGGCTTGTGATTTGGCATCGAGAGTTTATGTACAATGTTTCAAATTTCGACACGCGTTGAATATTAACAGCTATAAGTGATTATTCCTTACTTTATTTGATTAATAAACAAAGTATAATAAAAACGTTACATACACTGGGAAACGCGTCTGGAAAGTCATTTACTAAGGCTAAATTATTTTAGTCAGGTATATTATATCCTAAGTTGTTTGTTTTATAACACTGTACATATATATATATATAAATTATGGTCATTTTTATATGCAACCCGCCGCTTCGCCAGTCTCTCGTTTACACTAACAGCCCAGAAACATTTTCCATAACGTTTGCAACGCTTGCTCTTGTAAATATCAGAACCATGCCGAACCATAGCCATCAATTGTAATAATAATAATAAAATATCTTCATTGTAATCGGTCTATTGTGTAATAATTCAAATAACCGACCATTTAATCAATCCGTTCCATTGCATTCCACTATTCCACTTATCCTAAGCAAAAATGCACCGCTCCTACACACTCGCAGAAATTATTGAATCCTTTCATCTACATTAACCTACATACTACAGCTCATAAGGCTAAAAAAATAAGCGAACTCTATATATCCACTGTTGATTTTTATATTACAATGTAAGGCATTCACACAGCATATTTTACTTAATACGACTATAACAATGGTGCAATACACAAACAATGTTTTACCTTGACAATAATTGTTAACCTTCAACAAAGCATATAACTATATGAATAACCAAATTTATGTTTGATGTTTGACGCAATAATTATAAACTTTACGAGTATAATGTTAGATTAGTTACGTCTGCGAACTGCTCAAGGCTGCACGTTTCAGTATAAGGTAGAAATCCAATACATCTCTTTAATCGATTAACATACTCTATTATTTGTATAGAAAACGGACGTGTATTAAAGCACTGTAAACGGCAGAATAAGTTAGATTTCTCTTCTTAGGCACTATGTAATTGCATCGATTTATATTCTTGTCGAACTGACAGTTCATGGACGTTCAACTTCTAAGTGTTAAATATCCATTATTGAATATGTCCGGCTTCACTCACGGATGTTTTTGTCGGGATAGGCCAGCTAGTTTTCGACCTCTCAGAGGTACTTGTTCGCGAGCTCCTATTGGCGGAGACTGTTCAAGGAATTGTGGCTGAGAAAAGCCGGACTTAACACACTCGTGTATATAGATAACTATGAAACTTTTAATAGCTAAAAATACATTACAACGCGGCTGAGTTTTTGTGTTGTCTAAATACAATTAAATTAAACAGGCTGAATTATCACTTACAATACACGAGTGTAGATTACAACTACTTATATAGACTCATTCATTTCATATTACATTGTAACCTTTACTTTGTTCACCGTTACTATCAGTGAGATGTAGACACATTCCACCGATTGCAACGGTGAACAGCTTTTACAGAAAGATCACAAAGAAAATTTGAAATATTACATCAAACATATATGCATCGGTCACCCCACACGACAGTTTGAACTGTCGGTAATCCCCACTAACCATATCATTGAGCCCACCCTCTCATCGTTCTCTACCATCTACGTAGACACAAATAAAGCAATCAAAGTGTCTGTCTTTGGTTGTGGCCAAAGCTAGCTACAATAATTAAAAAATAAAGGCGTTTTCAACTCGCATTTTGTATTTGCAGGTTATAGAAATCTTAACTAACATTAGAGTCATTCGGGGTAACCGTGCGCAATAGGTGTGACTGTGTATATCTCCGGAACGAGATCCGGGAGAGGGGTGGTTCGTTTGGGTGAAACAAGGACACCGGAGTGGCAAATTAGTTGCGACATGACACTGCGCTGCGTGACATTTTATTCACCTCTTATCTGTAATTAACTAAATTCCTTAGTTCCATTGGTAATTTTTGGCATTTTGGAAACTAGTGTCACGTCCAAGTTTTCGATCCTGTAATGGTAAGTCATATTTTGCTTGATAATAAGCATATTCTAGTAGATTTGTGAAAAATAATATTGAGGTTATGTTCGTTGCCTAAACCTGTATCAACATATATTTTTATTTTGGCTTCCTGGGGAAAGTGTGCGCGGGTAAGTGTGCGCATGCGTACATGCCTATGAGCAACATTTTAGATGGCATAA
>DWJK01001405.1:0-17081 GCA_018248815.1 Croniades pieria auraria
TCAGTGGCGTGCCATTGGAGAGGCCTATGTCCAGCAGTGGACGGGAGCAGGTTGATGATGATGATGATGATGATGATTTATATGCGGTGTTCATAATTGTAACGAGACTTTAATAAAATCTTTATGCAAACAGTACTTGCCATGCATTTGTATGGATAATGCAATCATGTTGCTTGGATTGTTAAGCTCATTTTGACTTTGGCCGGCGAAGCGATTTTTCTGTCGGAAATGGGAGTCACAATAACATTTCTCAATCTAAAATTTCCAAGTGTCATAGCTTACGGCATAAAGTTAAGGAGACCAGTAATTCGGAGTACAGCGGACATCCGAAAAACAAATTATCGTAACATTAAAAAAAAAACATCACGCCTGTAAACCCCGAAGACGTATTACACTCCCATTCCTAAATACATTATCATCTTGTAATATCTCTTTAATTAATTACGAGCATAAAATTTACTAAAGTACCAACATTCTGACAACATACATACATACATGTATGTATATTTTACATGCTTTTTAGTATTCTCACAGTTTCAGTAAATTTTTGTATCTGATTACAACCTAATGGAATGAACTTTTCTCAGATGCTGAATATGATCTTAATTTGTAGTAACGAGGAGAAACTTTAGCGCCGTGTATATCAATACGCTACTGTTGGCTCGTACCAGGTGGCCCTCTGTTATTTCATCATTAAATAATAATAATAATCGACCCATTTATCATTCCACTGTTGGAATATGGATCTCATCTCATATTGAGAAGGTTAAGGCCGTAGTTCGCCACGCTGGCCAAGTGCGGGTTGGCGGACTTCACACACTTTAGAAATTTATTTTTTTTACTCTAGGGCATGCAGGTTTCCTCAATATGTTTTCCTTCACCGTTAGCACGTGATATTTAAATTTAAAACGCACTTTTGTAAAGAGGTGCGCGCCATGGATTTGAACCTAGCACCCCTGGAGTGAGAGCCTGAATTCTTAACCACTAGGCTATTTATTTTTTTTTCATTTCATCATTTGGTAGGTCCAACACAAACAGCTCAGATTAAAACGCTTTTGCAAATGACAAGAAGTTGTTTTATAAAAGTAGTTAAAAGGTGTTACTTAGGAATACTTTTTACGTAATCGTTTTGGTTTTATAGAACTGTACGTTTTATGAAACACATATTCATATTGAAATTTGCGAAAGAGGAAAGAAAATGCCAATAATATATTTGAAACGTAAAACTAGTTTGCAACAATTCGAGTGCTGTATTGTCCTTCGCCAGGAAATAGTGCATTGCAAATTGTACGAAGTGAATTCGGCAAATATTGTAGACACGGCAGGACTCACACAATTAGTTAACTTGTCCTACTTAGGCTGTGCTATTCGTCTTGTGGGTTAACGATTCGAAGTGCCCACCGCTGCATGAATCCAGTGCATTTAATTGGTAGGCATGCTGAACCTCATACCCACAGTTGGAAACAGCTCCCTATATAGAAAACCGCTATACCTTGTTGAAGATATCTAACTGTTTGGGAATCAACTTACCTTAATTTCCTAATGATTCCGGAAATCAAACTCAATTTTCATGTGTGCGCCTTAAATCTCAAAACTCTACCGATGGTGAGAGTAATGCCTCGGAAATGTGACGCTATATTGAACAATATTTATTAAGTACTAAACGCGCAGACTTGTTTTCTTTGATGATTTGAATTGGACTATTTTTGGTCCATACCATTCCGAAGCTTGAGAGCAGGTACCCGATTTCAGGTATATTCTTCTCTCCTCTATTTAAAATCGACAGAAATTAACACGACTAGTGAAACACGCGGTCTCTGTGCTATCATCAATATAGCAATGCATATAAAATCATTTAATATCCTCATGTCGTCGACATGTAGAATTAACAGTGTAGGGGAGAGAATAGCGCCCTGCGGTACACCAGCGTTAATGAGTAGCGGGCGCGAAAACTATCCCCTATAAGTTCATGTTAACGTTTAATGCGTACGAGTTAGCATACCTAACACACATTTCCGACTTAGTCTTCAACATTAGAACAACATTATATGCATGAAATATAACTGAGTTGTTACTAAGCGGCTGTAGCAGAGAAACATAGGTAAAATACAACAGTAATTGTACCAATTCGCGAGTAACGTTCGTCGACGAAGAGAGCATCATTAGAGTAAGTAGACATCCACAATGTTTCACTACAATAAATGTATTAAGTAATGTACATTAGGCTAGTTGCCTCATAGCTCGTTGCTTTATAGCGACGCGACGAGACATCTGTGTTACGAACTAGTTAAACTAGTTCTCTGCTGAGAACACGCTGCAACCAACAGAACTTTACTCGTGTTTTGCTCCAGTGCACAGCCATAGTACTCATAACTACAATTAACTGTCATCATTTTAAGTGTTATCAAACCACTATATTATTAAGTAAAGGTTATAACCCTCTATCGGCTATCTTTTTTTCGATCGATCATTTTATACGTGAAGTTTCTTTTTTTATGGCCTACGTTGTACTGTGACATATTTTATAGGTATCCCGTTTAATATAAGCTCTACTCCCTGGTTAGGTAATATATACTCGTACATGTTATATTACATAACTGATTCTTATGTACACATTGCTTTATTCGCGCCATTGTTATTTATCCTTCATAAGGAAGAGTCAACAAGAACTTGTGCCAAGTGTAGGCAAAACGATAAATAAGAGCAAACAAGAGCGAGAACCTTCAAAGCGAGTTAAACAGAGAAAAAACAAAATTCCCTCGGAAAGGTTGCCATCAGCAAACAATCGCGAAGACATCTTTGGAATATGATATTGATATTCGATTTCTTCGGCTTATGGATATCAAATAGGGTAAATTATTACCCTATTTCATATCAATTATGTTTGTCATCTCATAATAATTCTGTTCACTGCTCTTACAGTTATACCTATATTGTAATCCTTAAAATCTCTTTGTGCCAATGTACCACCATTACCATTTCGATAAACCTATTAGTTCTAAATTAAACCTAAAATAGAACCTGTAAGTTCTATTTTAGGACATTTTATTGGCATTAATTTACTTGAAATTTTATCTTGAACAGACTGCAGCCATAATGTATAAATCAAAGATCCGATACCATTTCGTTCTCGAGTTAATAATATTGGAAGGCTGCCACCAACTTAATATACTGTTATTGAGTTCTTACAGAGGATGTTAATATTTACGACTTACGGGTGAAGACTGCAAACATGAATTGTTGCTTTTAAATTGCAAATGGATAGTTCATATTGATGATTATTATGTTGCTTTATTTTAAGCGTTCGCAACCTAACAATCAGATTTATTACAGTGTGGAACGGTTCCATTTGCGCCCACAGAATTAATAGTAAATACAGAACAGCCCTGAAACGTTTTGCGACGGGCGGCGCAAAAATATCGTTACTACCCAATGAGTATTGCGTCAAAAGAATTATTAAAGGAAAACTTAAACAGCGAGCAAACGAAACAAACATATATTTGTAAATTTCTCTATAAAGAATCTTTCAATAAATATGTATCATCGCTATATAATAGTCATAAATTTATGATAATGTCTGCCCAATACTGGAACGATTCTGTATCATTCTCATAAAGCCAAATTTAAGGAATTTTACAGTAAAGGAAGTTAAAAGACCTGCTAAGCGAGTTATGAAAATGATTGTGAATAACGGTCCATTTGTTAACGTTCATTAACCAATGATAGCTGTCATGCTTCAGTTCTACAAGAAACACCTTATAGAGCCCACTGTGGCAGGTCAAGTAGATGAATGGAAAACGATTTACTTTTCTCCTTTATTATGTCAATTCACTTGCAGTTCCATTAGTATTAAGTTCATAGGAAAATATCAATCGAAGCGAGTAAAAGCTCTCGCTTAGGTACTTTGGCTCCGACCTTAGCTAAATGACGTAGGTAATGTTTTATGGAAATGATCTCGAATGTTCGATTCAAAGTGCATATGCAATGGATGTGAAGTGCTTTAGAGAACTGTAGGTTGCTGACTGGAGATGTAGCAGGTAATTTCAAAATCTCCTTTTCTCGTCCTACGAGTATTATGCTTGAAACATATATTTTTATAATTCATTTCTAATAGCGCGTCTTAACAAATAGATTATCCTACGAAATTAGCCTACCTGTTTATTCCGTTGTTATATAATTGTGCATTTTTTCTCTCTCTCTTCTGTTTAAATGTGTTCTGGCATTCATTTATTTGTTTTTGTACTGCACAAACATTGTTTGTTATTTTTTGTTTTTCTTTTAATTTATTTTGATGTTATCTGTTATTTTATGTCATGTTTATATATGTCAACTTCGCCAAACTACACGAGAAAAAAAGAGGGGCCGTTACTGAAAATCAGTATTCGTAGGTAATGCTTGGCTTCCCTTAGCAAAGTCTGAGTACGTGCCCTTTCCATCGTGATACTTATGTCTTCGTTCTTATTTATATATATTTATTATGTATTATGCCGATGGAATAAAAGTATTTATATTTGTATTTAAAAGGTCCTCGCTAGCCAAATAAACAATTCATTGAACATCTGATGGTATGATATAAAATAGATATAACAAGTTGGTAAACTGTTATCATTTCTATCTAATAATTATCTACATCGCTTCTATTTAGTTTTAGAACAGCAATTACTACACATTTAACGAAATGTTAAACTTTAATGTCAGAGCCATTCTAACAAGCCGGAACGAATATTTATAGGCAACTTCATAATTTTATAGGACAGCAGATTTCAGACCCCACTGCGGGGTCTAACTAAGTACAATTACGAGAGCCGACACACTATCCACCACACTATTCGTTCAAAACTGGCAAGTTTTGACCGTTTAAAGTTTCCAAACAATCCCGCAGGACTTCGACGAGGTTTAACAACTATTACGACTATCTCGAAGGGAAGTATAACCGTAAACTGTGGACTCCAAATAGCGGGAACGGTCTTGAAAATTTACCATTAACGAGATCTAAAAGTCCGCGCGCTCTACTAGTGCTCAATTTTCCAGATCGTTCGGTGTTCACCAGCGCGTGACATCCAATATCACTTTTTATTAATTAATCTTTGCAATACCCGTAGCCGCTTAACACGATTAAATTACTCATTTATCAGATCAACGCTCCTCGCTACATAACAATAATAATAGTACCTCAACACACGGTCATCTGATCCCAAAGTGAGCATCAAGTGAGCTTGTGTTATGGTAACCGGATGGTTGATAAACTAGACGTATATCGATAAATACATACTTGTATAGATATTTTTACACACATACAGAAGAAATACGTATGCTCATCACATAAATATTTATTGTGGGCGGGAATCAAACACACGGCTCCCAGCGCAACAGTCAGTTTCACTAACCACTGCACCAACGGGCCGGTCAAGCTACATATATGTTCAAAACAAATATATTTTTACACCGCATAAGAAACCACTTAATTTCCAGCGTGTTTGTACTGGCACAAAAAGTTGCCTGAACTGTCAGCGTCGCAATGATTTATAGGCGTGAACAACACAAGTGTATGGCTACGTACAACGACTCTCATTAATAGACTAGATTATCTTTATTCATAGCCAAATAGAAAATTCTATTAATTTTTATAAAAGATTCAATGAAGTCGCGATTTTATAACTCAGAAGACTAAATTTGCGCCTATTTAGAAAAAGTCAGTTAACACTTCGTATACATGTAATCATTGGTTAAAAAAAATCGTGCCGATGTTTAACCACATACTGTATTGATTATAAAACTAATGTTAATAATTATATTAAACTATTAATAATTATATTGTATTGATAATGACAAATCTTTCAACATTATCAGCCCAAAAATTACACTTATGATATTTTTTATCAGTTTTAAAATCGCAAGGTTTTTTTAATAAAAGCTTATCAAACGACGGTGCATCTAAGCCCCGAATCATGATAATGGAATAATGGAAGTTGAATTATATTCCATATTAAAATTCACATCGCAGACTTCAGTTCGGTTTTACGTTGGAGAGAAAAGTCGCAAGGGGCTTTTCCGGACGTCGGCTGGGTCTCTAGACTTTAGACATACTAATGAATTCGCATATTTATAAGGTCCTTCGTTACCGATGTAAATCGTTTAGAAACTGTGTATAGGTATTACATAACAGTAAAAATATCTTATAACACTTTCTTATCAGACTTCTGTTTAAACTTAGAACCTTAATTTATGTTCATTCCAGTTTTATTGGATCCTCGTTGGTCGAGAGGTTGCAAGTTCGACTGCCCATCGGGAGGTCCTAAATTCAAATCCCGGGTAGGGTACTATTGGGTTTTTCTAATTTAGAATTTGTAGTAATGACTCGGAGCCTGGATCTGTGCCCGGTGTATGGCAATAGGCTCACCACCTATTCCATGGGACGTAAACGTAACTGGTGAGACGTGGGGGTGTACTACACTCCTCTGCCTACCCCTTCCGTCGAAGCGACATAAGAACTTAACATATTTTATCATTAACAACATTATGAAAAGTTTTAAATTACTGTATATTGGAAACAAATTAAATCCACTGAAAGGAGTGACGGCGGACAATGTTTAAAAGCACAACAAAGATTAATCAGAGAAATGGAAGTTTTTCACCGAGCGTAAATGAGCAGTTACTGTCATTTGTTAATAAAAATGTCATTAAAATGTTTTACAACTTCACTGTAGATCACTTTTCTTGTTTTATTTAACGACTTTGTAAAATAAAGACGATGTAAACTGGTCTGTTATTGTTTATATCTATATGAACACAACTAAGCGTAAAATCAGATTTTCGTTTTAAGCTGCTTTATGGCTTTGTGGACATCTTCAAACACAGTTGAACATTGCAATTTATATGTAAATTAATTTTGTTAGTCGTTTGAAAAAAACTTATCCAAAAATGCAAAATTACTTTTCATATCATTATCAACTTACTTCCGTCCACTGCTGGACACAGGCCTCTCCAATAGCAAGCCACTGAGCTCGATCTTCAGCTCGTCGCATCCAGCCGCTGTCAGCCTCTTTGCATAACTAATAAATAAATTTCCTTCGTATAACTAATCGTTATTAATAACTACAAAATAACGTACGAAATACGTACTATTACTGTTAAATAACAATTATATAACTATAATTAATTACTAAATAGCAATTATATAATTGTTATTCGAAGAACAACGTCGGTAAAATCAGAAGTCGGTAGTCCCGACACACTGACACTTAATGTTCAGTCCAGTTGTTTTTAAATCATTCATCGTATTCATTGGTTCGTCGTCTATCTCGTCCCGTTTAATTCTATTAAGAACCTAATGTATTTTTAGGATGTGTTCATGTTATTACACATTAATTTTTTTAAATTTTTTTATTAGCAGTTCGCCGTGTCCTTATACAGCATACTTTCTGGATGCACCAAAATATACATAATATTTTTTATACCGTATAAAATTGAGCAAAGTTGCAACATGGCTCGGCCATTTTTTTTTTTTTTTTTTAAATATGTAGATAAAATACATAGCAAAAAAAAACAATAAGGTACAAATAAAATAATAATAATAATCGACCCATTAACATTCCACTGTTGGAATATGGGTCTCCTCTCATATCGAGAGGGTTAAGGCCATTAATAGGCATATGAGATTTATAAATACATTTACGCCTATGTCTATTATATGTCAATTAAGTCGCTTAAAAACCATCCTTAAGTATGTGGCTAATCTTCTGGAGATCAAGTGATTTAGAACGATTTGCTTCCAAGATCGCTCCCTTCACGTCGTTACATACTTTTGCAAGTCAGAATGTAATAGAGTTCTAATAAAATATCAATGACAAATAATAATACATTTACTGGATATGTAATAAACTAGGTTTTCCAAAAACTTGCTTAAAAACTTTACGACTCTCAACTCCGTTTCTCGGGCATTACAGTTGATGGTCAGTTGTTCGCAGTCACTAACTGAGACAATCCTATACCCGACTCGATCACGCGGCAGTATCCAACGGAATAGATATTCCAGAAAGTTCCGGGAAAATCTAGAAAATTTAAACGTATTCATCGTAGCCGAATTGTGGACCTTACGCTGACGAATTACAGTTCATAATGGCTTGCATCACTAAGTCGCTTACGAAAGTCGGCTATAATATATATCTTTTTTATAATCATTACTGGAAATTGTGTATTCTAAAGCCACTACGGAAACAATATGTCTAAGTATATATTAATGTATCTTCGGCACCTTATATATAAGACTACCATTATCTCTCAGGAATTTCCAATGACAATCTGTATTTCTTTGTGTGTGTGTATTTCTTTCAGTTATAATAAATGTATAATATAATTGATATATGAATACGAAATATGTCTAATCAGACGTATTCGCAACTTTCAAATTAATGACATCTATATTAAGTATCGACATGTACTGACTTGCACTTAGACAATATTTCATTTTACTTAAGTGAATATGTTGGCTGCGAGCCAAACTATTCTCTCGAACATACAGTTCATTATGGATCAACCTTGGAATATAGCTTATTTATTCAATTTCGTCAGATCCACTGCCTCGTTGGTCGAGTGGTTGCAAGCGCGACTGCCGACCGGGAGGTCCTGGGTTCAAATCCAAGGTCGGGTACTTTGGAAATTTTCTAATTTAGAATTTCTAGTAGTGACTTGGAATCTGGATCAGTGCCCGGTGTATGGCAAAAGGCTCACCACCTATTCCATTGTGGGACTTTAACGTAACTGGTAAAATGTGGGAGAGTACTATACTCCTCTGCTTACCCCTTCGGGGATTACAGGTGTTATGTTACGTCATATCCAATTAAGGCATCTTTCTTGTTAATTTAATTTTTACACTCAAGTAATTTCTCTTTCGAACCAGAGTTACACTCAGAACTGAACAACGGATAACGACGATATATGTATATATGTACCTATTTGTATGGAATATATTATTTTTTACTAAAACTTGTCAACATGACAGAGGTTTTGGATGGAACACAATCATTTTCAGAGCACTATAGTACTGAAGTATCAGCAGTCATTGGATCACATTTGATTAATACAACAGAGTTTATGGTTTATGGTTTAACCATTCAGATTAACCCTTATTATTAAGATCTGCATAGTTTCCAATATTAAAATTTACAAAGATACTTACCATTTAGTGTAAAAAACATGTTTTAAAAGGATGTTACATATATGAAAGTTGCTATTAAAAAATTTTTGTTGTCGAGATCTGTAACTCCTCTGTAGACATATTTTTATCGGACCTACAAAAAAAACTTACTGTCATATTTACATTCTTCCTATTAACGATATTGTCATAGACTATTTATCCTGCTCTATTCTTCTGCCGTTTCTTTCTGCACCTTAAATTTGCTCCATACTACATCACAGGTACTACTTACTACCAAAGTAAAGAAAACATCGTTATAGTCAATAAATTAACATTTTAAAAATAGAGTTTTTGTTTTAGTGTGAGTGTGAAATACGTCATGTGTTTACATACACACATACAAACACCGTAGCAATGTTGTCAGATAACTTTGATAGTAGTTTTGTCAAAGTTTGTCAGTTCGGGGCTGTATCGCTGTTGACTCGTAGAACCTGTGGAGTTTCGGCATCTTGGCGCTCACCCAGTTGCCGTTAAATTGTCGTAATACCTAATAATAATAATAAGATCCGTAAAATAAGACAGTTAACGTAATCCGTACTTATAAATCGCAATAACTACACTATTTAAACTTAATTATTGTCCACAAAGCAATCATCAACTTTTTGTAGTTTTAAGAAATATTATTTTTGTCAGCTTTACGTTCCCATCAAAATTAAATGCACGAAATTTGGATATGACCGAGGGAGAATGACGAGGAAAAAAGTCCTCCGTCCAACCGTTGTCCATTATGATAATCATCTTATATTTCAGTGCGAAACGTTTGATGACATTCCTTCCAACGTCGCTATAGCATTCTATAGAGATGCTACCCTAAAAAGGTTTATCTCTGCAAAGAGACATACGTATTCACGCGGCATGTTCGGCATGAAAATGAGCAAGCACAGAGCAATTTGCCTTCACCGCTCTCCGCTGATAATCCTATACGCGAACAGTGTGGAGAAACGTGGGTGAGGATTATTAAACTTCAAACAATTATGTGATTTAAATATAATTTGTGATATACACGTAAGTACGGTTTTGTTAACCCACCACTCACAATTGCTACTGCAGGTTCGAACTTATTGGCAGATATGAAAACGCTTGTTTGTTTGATAAAACAATATACTTAAATTACGTTATTAAAGTAGTTGTTAAATATTCCAGTAATACGATTATCTTGATAAAAGACGCCTTGTAAAACTCTCGAAACAAATAATTATGTTAATATGTTCCATTCTCCTTTCATATGGTAACAACTAATTTAAGCAACTGAAACGCTTGTTGGTTTAAATGAATAAAATTAGGTTTATATTTATTAATAGCTAAATGGTGCATCAGTATATGACAGGAATGTGTACAGTACACAAAATGCACACAATTAGTACACACATTTTGCCAGTACACACACTGCGATGAGTAAATAAGTCAGAATACATTTTCCCGCCACCGCCACGCGCAAATGTCTCTCCACATTCCCGCCAGCGGACTATCTGGGGCACATTCTACTAGGTTGTTCACTGAGCATTATCCTGGAATACATTAACATCCTGTCCTACTACGGGCAAATTCAGTCAAGAACAGATATCTAGAAATATTCCGTAAGCATACATTATTATATACATCATATTAACGTCTAACGGTAAACAATTTCGTTTATCTTTAATTCATTATTAAAATCATTACACCGTTATCCTGTTTCTCACAGAGTAGAAATAGCACCGAGTGCTATCTCTATCCTTGTCATACTGACGTGCTCCTTAAGTTCTTGTCATAACTAATTAGGAAGTTGGCTTTTTCATTGTAATGTTTTATTGTTCATCTCAGCACAAAGATTTCGATTAGAGTCGAAAAATAGCTAAGTGATATTTGACTAATATTAGCTGAACACGATGCGGTCTTTAGATAAACCGACATAATTGTGCCCGGTGTATGGCAATAGGCTCACCACCTATTCCATGGGACTTAAACGTAGCTGGTAAAACGTGGGAGTGTAAAGCAGCTCAACTCGACTCGAGTAGTCGACTTGAGTAATTCTCGACCAGAAGATTAACATAAAGATAAACATGATGGGTTAGATTCATATAAATGAAATCTGCAAGCTAGAATTTGTAAGGACGGAACGTTTAGTTTTATACAACTTTTATTTGAACAGTTGTTGACTTCTTAGAATTTATTTTACTTGTTAGATCTTTCTAACTACAATAACCGTTTCCTAAATATAAAAATGATGTTTCACACTTATTGGACTTCTAGACGGATCAAAGATCAAAGACGGATCAAACCACAATATCCCATTTATGCACTTCGTCGCTTATGAGGAGAAAACTGAGAAAAATAGGAAGAATGATATCTAATTATAATAAGTTTCCATCGTAACATTTTGTGAGCTAGAAAGAATAGAGTTCGGTAAGAGAACAAACACAGTACGGCTGGTCATTTATGTTAATGTTCAGCCTTTCTCACATTATTACAGTTCTTTTAATACCCCGTTCCGGGAGAGCAGCTGTTATTGTTACTTGCAAATAGGAGCAAGAATAATAAACATTAAGGATACTATAATGAACGAAATACTTCTACTCGTATTCACTTTCATACTTTTTCTTCATTTTGTCTGTTCTGCTTCCTATTTGTTCTGAAGCTCTAAATGTTCTTGTATAACAGAGTGATAATAGTTGTGCAAAATGTGTATAACCAAATTCATGTTTTCTATCTCTTTCTGCCTCATCAAACTGAAATTCTATATTTTTCTGCGCAGTATCTATGAAAAGTAGTTGTAAAGTGGAGAAGAAATTGAGCTATATAGCAGTAACGTGTCTGCATACAGTTCTCAGTAAAACATACTTTTGTTTGTACTTTATGCTTTGAGAGTACTCGAGCCGATTACGCGACTTTCACAAAAAGTAACGACATTTAAAAGGTAGTTTGCATAAGTTGCTACATGAACAACGTCAATAAAATGAAGTACCTTCACGTACAAAAGTGTAAAACGGCGTGACACGGAAAACTCACACAATTTGGAGAGCCGAGACACCGCGCGCAGTCGTTCTTCAGATTGGTGGAACAGAGTGAGTAATATATGCGCACGTGAATCTCTGTGTTTCGCATATCTTCAAAATGTAAAATGAATGGCTTACTTTCCAAACACCAGGCAATCTAAAGAAAGTTTCTAAATCCGCACTAGAACAATACAATTTAATATACAATTAACAGTACAATTTCCTGCTTGGAAGCAAAGACAAAAATCCTTTGAAGGGAATACTTATACGAACAATGAAATCAATTGCTACAAAACTGCCTTCTGAAATATGGTGAATTTATTCACGACTGGATTAAAGTAAATATTTACAAATAAGGAATACAAGCATATTGTGGTGCGAATTCAAGTCGGACCCTCGTCAGGTGGAGGGGACGGGGATCGTGTCGGCGTCCGTTACATCGTGAATTAATAAGCCCAGGTACGTTTCCCGCGCCATTGTTTAGAGGTACACGTGACGGCTATAATGAACAATACCGGTCGTACCTACATGTGTTAAACATGGCAGTACTTTTAATATTTCAATTAACATTCATATAAAGATAAAACTGAGTAACTAAGTGTGTAATAGTTTAAGTTATGGATACTCATTTGTCAGCAGGACAGCAACTCCTCTACAGCGCTCGAGGCTGTACAATATTATAACACTATTGGTCATGGAATCGAAAATTGTCATATGAATTGTAATAAGTAGAATCTACACAATTACCGCCGGTTTCATTAAAGTATATTATAAAATCTTTCCATAGTGGACGGTTCACTTTAACAGTTTTAATTTTTAGCATGACATAATCTTAAATATTAGTAGATATTGTGATGTCTTTACGTCAAAAAGCTTTAGGAAAAACCCCAATATGAATAAATTCATAAAGCAAGGACGAATCTTTTGAAAACGCTTTTCATTCGGTTTCTTTCATCAGATCAAATAATGGACGTGACGGGAAAGTTAAAGTAAGGTGATTTCTCAATGAAAATAGATTATTGAATATGAGAAATTAAGGTTAGCTGTTCATAGAAATAAGAATGTTGTCTACAACATGTTTATTTACAAAGAGTAGTACTGAAAAATCATAATAGAACAGAAATAACGTGTAAAGATTATATCAGATACAGCGTATCAAGCTGTAAATATGTTTGAAGTTTCTCGAAGACAATTTATTGGTGGCGAGATGACAGCACGTTTCTTGGCCTGTGGATATTTTTCAGTAAATTCGTCAAAATAACATTTTAGCGCTTATTCTATTTCGACTCATTAATAAAATGAACAGAGTTAATCTATAGTTCGTCTAGCAGGCGACGTCCCAATTATCAAAACTTTACACGCTTCACAGAATATTATGAGTACCTATCCGATGTGTAGGTTTTATCACAATGTTATCGTTCCCAGTATAGCGGGTGATACTTGATCTCAGAAACCCACATAGCTTTATATAATTAGAGATGCGTATCAGATCCCGGCGTGGGAGGCATTGTCCTGAACTACTAGATTATCTCAGCGTTAACTACTTTTTGCCTACATTATATTCGATGTTTACGAAAAAGCAATATTGTTCGACAATCATTATGGAAAACATATTGTAATACAGAAATAGGTTTTAACATTCAGTGATGAGAAAATATATAGGTATTGATGAGAATAAATATTAAAATCCATATTAAAAACATTGCAAAGTCGATATACTCCTTACAAAATAGACGTAAAGATTGGACTAGGCCTGGTAATTATTTAATTACACAGATAAACAACCATTCTAATATTTGTTTGTCGTTGTTTATTGAAGAAAAATACAAAAAGGCCTTTCTAACATTAATTAAAGCATTATTTATTCAACAATTTGTTGACCTCCCCGTTACAAGAAAAACGTATAACTGTGCTCGTACAATTGTGTAGATTTTCATTTCCCAATAACAAATTTACCGACGGAATAAAATATTTTCCGGGATAAACATTGTCCCATGTCACATCCCGACCCTCAAACTGTTTTATGCAAAAGATCACTTTGATCCTTTACTGTTCCGTTCGGATGTGCGATACGTGTAAAACGTTCTGAATAGTTAGGATTTAAAATGTTCACGATAACTGTTACGGTGTTCGGTGCACATTATGTTTTCGATTACCATTTTACCAAACATTTGATCCAAGGATTTTAGGCTGTCCTGAATGTAAAATGGTTTTTTATTTCTATTCATGGGCTGATCACATCTGTCCCAGAAGCAATAACCGATTGAGTAGATATGTTCTGGAATGGTGACCACGACTTGACAATCGTAGTAGACTTTCCAACAAGGATATACATAAAGTCGCTGGCAACGGTTGGCTGCGAAGAGCTGAAGATCGAGCTCAATGGCGTGCTATTGGAAATGCCTATGCCCAGCAGTGAACAAGAATCGGCTGATAATGATGATGATGATTCAGTTCTAAAACATGCTTAAGTTTTAGATTTCCTCTGTTAGCAAGAAAAAAAAGTAAACAATGCATGAAGTGCACTTGCATCCGGTACGATTCTAGTCTCGTGTGTTTTCTGTGCCCGGGAAACATTTTGTGATGAAATTGCCACTTTCAATATTGCAAATTACCTGAAAAGCGGAGTTATGAACACTGTAAACGGACCCTATGCTTGTCAAAGTTTAGAAGCAACATCTATTTTCGGTTACATTCGGTCTTTGTTTCATTGCCTCGTGGCTCTTTCATGCATGCGATCGCGAACTGTTTTGAAAAATGTTTATTAACTCCCGTCTCGAAATATAAGATAGGAATGGTCCTACCATCTCTTATCCACTTCGTTAAGTGTTTTCAGTTAAGAAAACCATAAAAATGTTCCACAATTGTGGAGCCTATGTAGGTTTCACACCCTGAATTTTAAAAGAGTGAAAAATACTTTAAATTTAGTTTTGTGTTCGATTTAATTTCATTGAAATATTGTACCAAATTTCTAAAAAAAAACTGTGTGATCATTTGCAAATCATCTCTATTTACTACATTGTTCAGTGACATAAATATTGTTGTGACCGCCCTGGCTGCCCACGGGCAGCAAAATAAGCGCCGTGAGAAGTCGTACTTTATGATCTCCAACCCGCATGCCCAGAATGGGGATTATGGACAAAGCGCCCTCAGGAAAGGATGTTCAGCAGTGAACTTACACGGGCCAATGTTGTGATATGATGTGATATACGATTACATTACACAAAGTGGATTCATATGTTAAGAAAATGCTATATCATCGATAGGTACGGTTCGACTATCTAAGTATTAACGATAAAACAATAAGCCAGCGACATTTCGAAATCAGAACATCTTCCACGGTACCAAGAATTTATGTTACAAATTGGAGATTATTACTTGCAGACTGAATATTATTTAGCAAGAGAGCTATTATTTAGTAATATAGAACAACTCAGACTTCCGTTGTATCGTGTGTGTTATCAACGCTTTCCTGGACAAGTTCTGATCTCACCGAATAACCTATTCCACTTAACCGGTCCACCGGCTCAGTGGTGAAAGAGCCAATCGTTAAACGGGGATCGTGGGTTCCATTTTCACTAAGGACAAGAATTCGCATGACAAGTATATTTGTTGTGTGACCTTGTATAAAAAACTATCTAGTGTGTATGCATATATGTACATATGTATGTATGTATTTTATCAGCCGTCTGGTTACCGTTTATTTTAGTCCAAATCTGACTTTTTAAAACTCTTACGCTATCTCGAATCAGAGCTTGCGATACCAGCGCCTATGTATGTATATGAACTTGTTTGCATCCTGCATTTAAATTCCTTTGCACTCGTAACTCTATTTACCCCAAGGCACTTCTTAAACACTCTTACGTCGTTTCCTGCAACAAGCTGCCAACGTTCACGTCTTCAAGATACATATTTATTTTTAACTTTCCTTTTAATGCGACACAACTTCGACGGAAATATGGACGATATTTTAGTTCCATGTGTGCGTGGCATTATCGTATATATATTAAACACACAAAAATTAAGTGTTTTCAAGACTTAATGTATTCTATGACTGCCTCATTGGTCGGGTGGTTGCAAGCGCGACTGCCGACCGGGAGGTCCTGGATTCAAATCTCGGGTCGGGTACTACTGGATTTTTCTACACGACATTGGATTTTAGACACGACAAATTGGAATCTATATGGATCTCGTATGGCAACACTCCAGTTTACTAACTTGTAGCTCCTTTAACATTGATGATGAAATTGTTTAGTTTTCAGGCAAATTACGAGTATATAAGCAAATCTAATGTAGACTTCAATATACATGTTTCTATCCGAGTACAAACAGTAGGCATCATGCTCTAATCAAAAGTCAATAGTAGTTACATACATAGATAAACAATAGATGCATTGACATCCCTGAGTACCACGTCAGAATGACTTTTATGGCGGCAAATTTTCAATTGCCCACTTTACACAATGCGGCGCGTTGCTGCGGAAATATCCTCCTTAGAACATATTTGAATTTTAACTCTTTAATGTAACACCTTAATGCTGCAGTTGGGAATCGTGGATGATAGTGGATCGAGCGCAGTGGCGTGCTATTGGAGATGCCTATGTCCAGCAGTGGACGGGAGTAGGCTGATAATGATGATGATAAAGAGTTGTAACTTAATTTCTAATGGCATTTTCTACCATATCGAAAATACCAATTTTTATTAATTTAATTAACTTTCACTTTATTAAAACATATGTATTAGATATCTACTTGACAATAACCCATATCGTCTACACGGGATTCGCTTTGGAATGTCGTTGCGTTTTTATGTAAAACAATTCGACCTGCCCATAGAATAAAGTTCCATAAGAACATGAGACCATCACAGTTTTTCTATATTTTTCAGACTGTTCAGGCCTATATTTTAT
>DWJK01001406.1:0-17078 GCA_018248815.1 Croniades pieria auraria
ATTTGTTAACCGATTTAAATGAAAAATGTAATAGTAAATGTTAAGTGAAGCCCATCGCAATATAATCCTGAAAACTGCATTCAAATCGGATAAGCCGTTTCTGAGGTTAGCGCGCACAAACATACAGATAAAATGAAAAAACATTGTCTTGGGTTCTTTTGCGTATATAAAGGCACCCCATCATGAATTTTGTATCAGTGTTTGACAGCGATCAGTTACAGTTTTATTATATGTATAGATGACGTACTTTATCGCTAATGGTATTCTCTCTAAGTTGACCTTGGTTGATAGAGAGAATGTATGGTCTTTGCAACTTTCATTAGGTCTCTGCCTACGATTCTGTCCCTTAATAATTTATTCCCACTCCGACTCTTTTATCATTCCATTGTTGGAACATGGGTCTCCTCTCAGAGTGAAAGAGCTTATGGTCATAGTTAGCCACGCTGGCCAATTGCGAGTTGGCAGACTTCATAAGCCTTAAATATTTATTTGTAAATCTAAAGTATGCAGGTTTAGTCACGTAATTTTCCTTCACTGTTGCAGCAAGTGATATTTACTTTTAAAAGACACATTTTTATAGACAGTTGCGCGTCATGGATTTGAACTCAGGACCCCCGGAGTAAGAGGCTGAATTCGTAACCACTAGGCTATCACTGCTATAATTTATTGAATATTTACATATATTTATATTGAGGATTCTTTTCTGTTATGTAAATACAATAACACGATATCGCTGTAACCGGAGACAACACATGTTGGCTTATCGGTTGCGATGTTATATAATAATCGAGAGCCGCAACTGATTGATAATATGATTAAATATTTACCGGCTTAACTCACGTAGGTTTTTCGGGATGGCCCGACTAGTTTCGGACCTGTACGAGGTCCTTGCTCCTGAGCTCCCGCCGCTTGCAGCGAGGTCGCGACCTCGAGAGGAAGAACCTCGTACAGGTCCAAAACTAGTCGGGCAATCCCGAAAAACGTACGTGAGTGAAGCCGGTACATATTTAATCATGATTGACAATACATATTACCCTTTATTAATCATACTATTAACTTATTATGTTTTAAAAGTTTCCATGTATTTATAAGTCGCGTGCGTAAAGTGGAAATGTCCTTAGATATGGAATATTATTGTTAAGAAAAACACTGAGGTGATTTCCTCTCTATTTTAAACTTCATCGTATCAGTGAGTGAAGTTTTAATCAAAGTAATTGTAAATACATAATATATGTAGTTTAAAGCATATTAAAGCGGAACGGTGATATTACTACAGTCTATTATTATGTAATAAAAATTTTAAAGACACAGAAGATAACTTAATCATCTTTTGCTTCGAAATGCTGAAAAAATATCAGTAAATGAACATTTTATTTACCAAACTATTTTTGCGACGAAAAAAATTAAAGCGGAAAAAAAATGAGAGGGATTTTAAACAAGAAAGGGATTCAACTAAAATGATCTGAACTAAGAAAGAGATCGTTTCAATACATTCAGTATTACAAAAACCGTAAACGCGTATGAAATTACAATATTCCGTAATTTTGCGAATTAATAAGATTTTTGGCAGCGTGATTGATGTTCCCAAAAAACGGTTAACCAACGACGGACACTCTTTATTCGAATAATGTTCCTCGAATTTTAAATTCGGGTCCCGCTGTTTAAAGCACATTATTATGTATGACCGTAAGTCGGCCTTTTTGCGGGCAAGCGGTAAGACTGGTTATAACTCGCAGAAGGTAACTAGTCACCTTGATGTGATGACGTAATAGCAGACTATTAACAATTAAAGCATTTGTTTAAAATCATCATATTTTTAGATTGGTTTTGGTATGCAAATTTCTTACAAGCGCGTAATTAGAGGTTATTTACGAATTATTCGTAGGTATTGTTGATAGGCGGACTCAAAGGGGGACGAGAAGCGCATATCTCTCAAGTGTCAAGTTGATTTCGGCGTTTTGTAAATACCTTAAGATCATGCTATTTTTATATTTAGAGCCACTGTTTAAAGTAGGAAAACTTGGATTTAAATTGAAAAAAAAATTTGGTGATGACTAGATTATGTGGTAGAAGAGCCTTCGAGCCTTGGTCTTCTTCTTGAAGATAGAAAACAATGTGTTGCTAATTAAACTTGGAAAAAAATATTTTTCGAAAAGCAGCAGAGAATATTTCATGATCAGGCTATGTAATTTTATATTTGAGGTTATAATACTATCAATTCGCTAATAACATGTCATTAAGGTACCGCCGTTACGAGGCAGACAGAAAACAACGAGTGCCACCTACAATGTCCCCCTGAAGTCCGTCCGTTCTCGCGGGAGCTGGAGGGGTTGGACGATGCTTACTAGCATCGATGGTCGACGAGTGACGACCACTGACCACTACACCGTCAGTGTGACGGGGTGACATCACCGGGGGGCGGTTGACCCCCGAGACTGCCCGGGTAAAGAGGGGATCCTCGAGGCCCGCAGACTCGCACCCATGAGGCGATATATCCGCCGCGCCGTACGAACGACTGCCGACGAACGATTATACTTACTATTTTCAAGGTAAAACGAGGGGGATAGAATTGAGCACAGGAAATAGACTACCGCAATATTGAGCTCAGTGGCGTGCTATTCGAGAGGCCTATGTCCAACAGTGAATAGGAGTGGGCCGATGATGATGATGAATATTTTGCGGTTTTAACCGTGATACTTCACTCATCACATAATATTGTTAGACACTATTAAAACGATTTTAATTTAATCATAAAAAGCAAAACATCATTTTAAAGTCAAAGTCTTCGCCAAGGCTTCCAATCCCAAATCCTCGAAGTATAAATTTGATTTCTACACCACCCAACTATCAGCGTTTATAATAGAGTCAAAACATTTTATCTTGGCAACATTTATTATTAATACAAGTGGTCCATAGATAGTGTTTTAAGATTCAAATACATTAAAATTATCTCAATAAACTGTTATGACATTGAACTGATTACTCACATATAAATATGCTATAGATATTATATAATGAAAGTCACACAATGTTAATCTCAAAGAAAGCTAACAAACTTGATGAATATTACATCGTAACGTACGAGTACATGTCTCATCATTGTTACGCTTTGTTAAATGACGCCAGACGCCACATTAACACTCCCAGTTTTATTACATTGTTATATTGTTACGTTTATAATGTGGTATAATGGCATAACAATGTAACATAATTATGTTACATATTGTGTTCATATATGTAACATATTTTGTTCCGTACATATGAAGCTCTACGTACATAAATACATGACTTGATTATTTTCGTTCTAATACCAAAACTATATGAAAACAGTTTTTGTAATTGTTTAAAATGAATTAAAAAGAAAATGTATATTTGAACTAATATTTTTTTAATATGCGCACAATAAACTGACAAAATACATAGCAATATTGTGCCACATGTGTTGTTTAATAATAATCTAATTAGAGTCAAACATTATAAAGGCGTGAAATTGTTTTAACATTATTTATTTTATTTCAATTATCAATTCGATATTTAAATTTAGAACGCTTTGAAAAAAACAAATCATACATTATGGTCTCCTACGTTAATATATCCGAACGTTGTAGCAACATTTTACTTTTATGAGCCTATTTAAAAAGTTAGGACGCGTTTATTACAGTTACAGATAATAAATCGAAATGCCACAGGCCCCTTTGGCGGGAACCGGACAATTTTTTTTCGTTGTTTGTAAGTATAATGCAATATTTTGTCTGCGTACAATAATTTGTAAAGACCTAATCGTAACTACATCGTTAAAAATAAAGCAGAAATTCTGATTTCGATAGAGAATTTTATGTATGGCCACATTGACATATAAAACAGAAAGCAAATAAGAAAGCTAATCGATACATTAAGACATTATTACGAAATGATACTAAATCTGTAGTAAAAGTACAAATGTACCATTTATTGTTTTCTTCGCCACAGATCTTAATTAAGAAACAAATAAACATCTCGCTCGAAGCATTAACGGTAATGTATTAGCAGCGAGTATGACAGATCCCATATAGAATTCCTAAAGCATTAATAAAATTGGCTTTTACCTATACTGACGCGTTTTGATAATGCTATAATGTACGTGTTGTTAATAATATTGGTAGTAAATTATGAATGTTTAGTAAGCCAATTAAACTATCTTTATTTGCAATGTTTAAAGTTTATATGCGATAGTTATATTCACTGTATTCATTATCACATTAAAAAATAATAGCTGTTTTAATTTTGTGATGATTAATATTTATAGAAATAAATTTTAAATCATGCCTACTAAAATTGATATGAATAATTCAAATTAATGATATTTCACGATCTGTGAGATTGAATTTATATATTATTGATACTACATGACATTTCATGACATAAATGTCAAAAAATATTCTGACATTAATTGTAAGGAGAGTAATTTGTTATTTTATCAAACTTTACATCTTGTATGTCCCTTTCCGTTTCTGCCAAAATTATTTTTTGCCTATTGCTTCATATAGCTCTAATGTTCAGTAATAACTTTTACTAACGCACTAACTAAACAGTAAACCAATAGAAATATTTGTACTGGAATAAGTCCAGTTCCCATCCCAGTAGAAAATCAATTAAGCAAAACTTCCACGTTCACAACAAAAACTAACTTGGCGAATTCGTAAAATTTCGCACCTGCGATGCAAAGTTCGGCAAAGGTTAACCGACGGTCGCGGCGAGCATGAGTTATGTCGACGCAGACACGCCCCTTACGTACCAATCTGATTTAGTATTCACAAACCCACTCGCCAACTCAGATATAAATAAAGTTTTTCCATCCGACGGAGTTCGCTGAAAGTTTACGGTCGCGCAGACCCCGCCGGGACATAAAGATATGCGCGCTCTGACACTCTTTCGCGAATATGAAAAGCGTTGCGCGCCTAAACGCTACCTAGAGTCATATACTTTATACGTATATACATGTCATCCTGATACAAAGTTTTGTATTTTAGCTACTCGCATATGAAATTATAGTACTAACAAGTTTCTAAGGTACGATAAAAAAAGTATTTTTTTTATATTTTCAATCGCATAAAGCTACTCATAAGTTAAAAATCGTTAAAGACATTGATGATTCTGTTAATAACATTATGGCAACATTTGTATGGTGAAGGAGGAATAAATTTTAAGTAAAGGAGGATAATTTGATATAAAATAGTAAATTCATATTTTGGACGCGTGCTGAAAAAAATACCAAACGGCTCAAGTAATGGCAAAACTGTCCCAAACTCCCTAAGCAAACAGTTGCAATGTTGTTAACGAATAGGTGAAGCATTAGGCACAGCTGAAAATTCAGGACAAACTTTTCACATTGGACGAGTTAGATGGTGTTCGGGAGACGGGGAGGTGGACCCCGAGGGAATGTTCACTACCTGTTCAACATGTAGCATGCCAAAATTCCACGATTAATGCCATAACTTGACATCCAAAAAGTTATTTGTAGGCTCCGACCTCGCTCAAAGGGACGCTTAACTGAGATCTTAGGCACTTAAACGTCCCTAAAGAGATGTATGAACCCAATACCAGTTATATAGTATTGGGTTTTAAATCTCGAGAAACTTGGATAACTATATGGTGGATGATTTATGGTCGGATCGGATATATAAAGGGCTAACTTTTTACGTTATATCGCCTATAATGTTATATACCCACATTTATTACATTAACGACCATTGTAATGTTGAACACCGGCATGATTTAATGGACTGAAAAACTCTACACTGAAAAGCTTTGTAAAATAAAAAGAAAATGTCGGGAACAGGATCGATTCTTTATCTATACCTGTAATAAAACTGTAACTAATCACTGTCTGTACATGGCAAATATATTTAAAAGTTCATAATGGGGTGCCTTTATATACGCCTATATAAAACAATAATTTTTCATTTTGTCTTTTTGTCTGTATGTTTGTGCACGCTAATCTCAGAAACGGCATACCCGATTTGAATACGGTTTTCAATATTATATTGTGATGGGCTTCACTTAACATTTAGCGTTGTTTTCATTTAGATCGGTTAACAAATAAAGAAGTTATGTCAATTTATTTTCTCAAAACTTGCGAAATCTTCACGTACGGAGTCGCGGGCACAGCTAGTCTATTAATATTAAAGTAGACTTCTGTTATGCACTGCATTGATATTTTGTAATCAGTTCACTCTTTTCGAGTGTCACCTCTTTTTTTTTTATAACTGTACAGTTTTATTTAATCCTTATATTTCTCTTAACTCATATATATTTCGTTTGTACTCCTCAAATGCTTGTTGATAAACATAAAGAGTAAAAATTGCAAAAGCAAAGCTAATTAAAACCTTCCTCCCATATATTATAACACTATGACATACCCTACTTGTAATTTAGTAACATTGTCAAACAATTTATTAATTTAAATTAATTAATTTCATAATAAACTTTTCAAGTCTAAACAAGATTTGCGAAATGTCAACAGAACAAAACAAGCAATGGCGAGTAATACCGAATAGAAGTTTCGTTTTAAATTCTTAAAATATTATATAGAAAGCCTAAACGTGATAAGTTTCTCACAATTATAATTTCATTTGCGCCAACTTTTTAAAATCGGTTGCCGTTTTCGACACACGAAGTTATACAAGTATTTGTACCATTAAATATTCTTTTCACTCGTTGTGAAGAAGAAAAAGGAGATGTAAATAAAATATTTAAAACATATATTACCGTAAAAAGTAAAATTCCCATGATAAGCGGATGTCGAGTCCTCTAAACGATTGATGGAATCCGGGTCAAAAACTGAGAATCCACGCTTTTAGCTAATGAACGTTTCTCTTGACACCGATCAGACGTCAAAGAAATTGGAAAACTGTTAGACTTGAAATGATAGTAGATATGAGTTTTAAATGAAAATGTCACTTTTGTGAATGTAATCCTATTTGGCTACAGTCATGAAAGTTTAAAGAAATTTAAACGTAGTTATAAAATTTTAAAGAAATTTGAACGTAGTCATAAAAGTTTAAAGAAATGAAAGTACCTACGGCGAAAAATGTATGATTAAATATGACTATTAAGTTGTGATCTATAGATAACTATTTATTTTATTCTACACATACAGATGTATTCTTTAACGTGTTATTATTCAATATCGTCACATTTTATTTAGTTGCGGTAATAAATTAACTCTATTTTAATTTAGCACTTCACAATATTACAACATTATAAAATTATGATACAACAACACTGCACAGTCTATTAAAAAAATTACGCTGTATACACAAAAAAAAAGCAGAAGTATTTTAAAGATGTGACCTCAAAAGGGAAGTGTAACTCGGGGGCCAGGCGAGACGAGAGTCGCGACAACAATCACAAAGTGCTGGCTGGCTGAGTACTGGCGGAGAGTTGATGAAGTGCACCGCGCTTTTAACAAATTGAATTCCGACGTCGACGCCAATCAACACTTCAAAGAGATGATCACGTTGTAGAATTGTAGATGATACTGAACTCTACGTACCTACTGTTATATTTTGTACGCACTGAAGAGCTGTATAGTATATGTTTTAGGGTTTTTGTTACGGATTTCTGGTTGTTCTTTGTTTGTTCTTAGGGGTAAGAGAATGAAAGAAACAAAAAATTATAATATGCACAAATATGTTGACTTCTTTTTTCGGTTTTCTGAATATAATTATTATTTGACTGCCTAATTGGTTGAGTGGTTGCAAGCGCGACTGGCGATCGGGAGGTCCTGGATTCAAATCCCGCGTCGGGTACTATTGTATTTTTCTAATTTAGAATTTCTAGTAGTGAGTCGGAATATGGATGTGTGCCCGGTGTATGGCAATAGGTTTACCACCTACTCCATTATGGGACTTACAGGTAATTGGCGAAACGTGAAGGTGTACTACACTCCTCTGCCTACCCGGGGATTACAGGGTGATGGTACGTTTCATTCTTTGTGTCATGCCATAGAGCGCCGAGTTAAAAATATATCTATTCTTACAGAATAAAAGAGTCCTGTAAAGTATTTATTGTTATTATCGTGTATCATAATCAAATTTTACCCAAAAATAATTTTAATATTCCTCTAACTTAAAATTAGCATTTTAACGTAGGGTAGAGAATCAATATTTATCATCATACAGTATTGTTGCCAGCACGGAATTTTAAAAAACTAATCATAGTCGATACTCCTTACGCCTTGTACATTATTTTTTAAAGACAAGTAGTATCCTAAATAGAAGACTTACGTTAAAGATGAACCGACATTCATTATTTTATATTGCATAAACTCTTGCGATTTTATGAAGAGCGACAACATCATTCTTATCGGCTTTCTGTTCCGATCTTATTTCCTTTGATGCATAACGTTCTTATCGGTACTTGAAGTGACGAATCTACGCAAGTCTTATAGAGGATCTTTGGGGCAGGCTGTAACGCAACCGTGTGGTGTTGCTACCAGACCTTCAAATATTTTTATTATTATTTGTGCTGTCAAAATCGCAATTTCAAGTCGCAGCTCACACTTTTCTGGGAATCAAGACTCTGGTCTAAATGTACCAAAATTACGGTTTACAAAATTGAATATTATTATTATTGTGCGATTATTTTTATATTTTTAATCTTTTTTTATATATTTAGCTTAGCAAATACGCAGACGGACCACCTGCTGGTAAGTGATCACTGTCACCTATGGACACTTGCAACACCTGAAGAGTGGCCAGTGCTCTGCCAGCTTTGAAAGAGCTCTTTTTGCGCTTTTCTTGAAGAACCCCATGTCATAATGCTCCGGAAAAACCGCGTATGGAAGCCCATTCCACATTTTGCAAGCGCGCGATAAAAAAGATCGCGAAAAACGTTTTTTTTGTACGCCATGAACTGGTATTACCAAAAGTGACAAGTTGTATACCACTACTGGCAAATTTTGAGCAGAATAGAAAATGTTCTAAATATTTGCACACGGACACAATCCTACGCAAATATTAGGTACTACAGAACTATCTCCGTACCGAATGTCCTCTTCAAATAGCCGACCTTTAGCGACCTCCCTCTTCCCTTATCGCGACCCCAATATATTTTCCATAACCATAAAATGTTCGGCATAAATATAGAGATAAGTTTCAATAGCTCGCTGGCTGGATGTTCGATGGTGTTTTATCTCCGTCCGCTAAGAGAAAATGCTGAAGTAAACTTTGATAGGAATTTCTACCGTAGAGCAGAAATATTTTAAATTAATATAAGCGTAATGTTGCGTGTCGGGATTTTCCTAAACATGAAGTTTGACTAACTTTTTCCTCACGGTTTCAGCTACCTACGGCAAATCACATTATGTTCTGGGATCAATTGCGTAGTTTTTGAAAGATAACATGTAACGCCAGGGGAAGATTGCGTGATCTAACGGCCGTCCCAAACAAAGCTCAACTTCCATTAAAGCTCAAAGTATAAAGAGAAATACGAAACTTACAATTTTCAAAGGGATCATCCCCTTTATATTCTCGTTTTGTTCAAACAAAATGGAAAGCTCGCAATGGATTGTGTTTGAGTGTCAAAAAAGTGAACGAAAAAAAAAATTGCCCACTAAAATAACTTCTTTATTCGTATCGGATTGTGAACAAAGCGCTGAATTCTATTACAGAAGGATTTAGGTGTTAGAAAATTTTATATTTCAATAAATCCACATACAACCAAGCTTTACATTTGTTCACCTATCTTGACCAAAGGGTACTGACTGATAAAGGAATCATAAGCATTCAAAAATGTACGAAGGCGTGCGAGTATGAAGAGTGATGACGGTAAAAGAAGCGTATTAAGCCTGTAAGGATAGAGATATTTGGCAGTTGTTGCTCTCTGTCTACCCCGTAAAAGACCTAGTATGATAAAAGACCTAGTAATAATAATAACTTTACATTTAATAATGTTAACTCTCATGAATACTCGCAATATATTTTCCACGTATATGATACGTGTTTGTCATACCAGTGCTATTGCAGTCGGAATTTATGCATTCACATTCTTTCCCGTGCCTCGAATATCTCAATGGAACTTCATTGTATAGAATATTTATCAGAACAGCAAATAAAATTTCTGTATCCGTGGACATTAAAATTGTTTTAAATATACTATTATTCCGAGTCTTTGTTTTAATTCCTTGTTTGTCCTGTAAAAATGAAAAAAAATACAATTTATATGAGTAAATAAAGTAAATAAATTAATTACTTTTTTTACTTATATAAATAAATTTAAATAAGTAAATAAAGTAATAAATAATTTATATAAGTAAATAAATTTTTAAACGCAATGAACAACTTTTTATGTATTTTTCAACCCGTTTTCCTTAACGCTGTTGGACAGGGGTACTTAATGAACAACTTAGAACGTATATTTTATAACCGTAGAAGCTTTTTAAACCTGCTCGTACTGAGCATAGAGCTTCGGTAACTAATGTTTAGATTTTGGCTGCCCAATTAATTCGATCACGGTCCTTTGTGATGGATACTGCTAATCAAGTACGCTGCAGTCAAGCAGTGACGGCCTAGTTGTTAAGAATTCAGTCTCTCACTCCACGGGTACTGGGTTGAAATCAATGGCGCGCATCTCTTTCAAAAAGTGCGTTTTAAGTTTAAATATCACTTGCTAACGGTGAAGGAAAACATCGCAAGGAAAACTCACACCTTAGAATTTATATTTAAAAAAACAATTCTAAGGTGTGTGAAGTCTGCCAACAAGCACTTGGCTAGCGTGGCAGACTATGGCCTTAACCCTCTCTCAATGTGGGAGGGAGACCCATATTTCAACAGTGGAATGATAAATGGGTCGGTTATTATTATTAAGTACTCTGCAATACTAATCTAGTATTATTAAGTATTAGTTTGTACCATGTCCTTGTATTTCAGTAGCGAGTGGTACGTACTCGCTACTGAAATACTATTATTACAAAATGGATGAAGGAATACGTTTCTCTATTTCTCGCGTAAAGTTAGTCAAAATCGATTGACCTAATATCACGCCTCTAATCCCCGAACTGTAAGAAGAGAAGTGTACTACACTCCCACGTTTCACCTGTTACGTTAACATCATACAATAGAATAAGTGGTGATCCTGTTGCTGTACATGTAGAAAAAATTAATAGTATCCCAATCGGGAATCGAACCCAGGAAGTCTCGATTGGCAGACGATAATAACGAGAATAACGAGGCAGGTAATGAACTTCATGTTACTTAAATTGTATTGACATTTCCGTCATATCAATTACGACAAGAAAGCTGTAAATAGATTCATTGTAGGAAAAGCGTCACAGATAATTCTATACGACACTGTATGTATATAATTATATTTACTGAGAAATGTGATATCGCCACACTTAGACAACTGTATCGCTTACACAATATTTGATCTGGCAGTCACGACTTGTGCCCTTCGTCATCGTCATAGTCATCAGCCTATCTCAGACCACTGCTGGACATAGGCCTCCCCCAATGAGCGCCATCGCGCCCTGTCCTCGGCTTGTCGCCCTTGTGCTCTTCGTGCAGTTTAAATATCGGAACATACCATTAAGAAGAAAACTAACTTTCTTAAGTAGTCTTAATAGTAAAATCTAAGTAGCGCCAGTGAAAAAAAATTGTTAATACGTATGTCTATATCCCCGAAACCGGTGTGCCTGTGTGCAAGAATTCATGAATGTAAGAGAAGACCGGCAGCTCTTTAACGTGTATTTAACAGTCAGTGCTCTCTATCTACCGGGTAAAGGGTCTAGTATAGCGATATAACAATAATACCGTAGCGTAGGACGCCCTTCAACTAGGTGGAGTGACGATATACGCAAAGTTTCTGGCAGCAGTTGGATGCGGCGAGCTGAAGATCGGTCTCAGTGGCGTGCTATTGGAGAGGCCTTTGTCCAGCAGTGGACGGAAATAGGCTGATAATGATGATGATGTATAGATACTTAACTGTACATAAATAAATATTACATATATTACATCTATATGTATAATTAGATTATCATAGTAGTCGAGAGACAAAAATAATTAAGGTTTATTACGAGGCAATCATTTACTTTGATTTATAATGGAGAAAATGGCTCACTGTCAACAGAATTAATTCGATCCCGCTGTAACGGTTGAAACTTAAGCTGCTAATTTGTCTGATCTGTAACATTAGTGTCAAATCGTGTGTGCATGATTACCACTATGCATTATGACGTCATAGACAAACCAGTCGACCACCGACGAAGCGGTAGGCAGAATGCTCGCCCCTTAGAGAATATTATGGAGGATTACTCATACAATCTGATGGGGTAGTCAAAGAGCACGGAGACCGGTGTGTGTTTAAAGTGATGAATGTAGAAGAAACATGGCGGATCTGTAAGAACAGAGATTTAGCATTCGATACCGTCTGCATACCCCATAATGGACCGGACGCCATAATATAATAATAACAGTAACCTCATGCAATAACTTAATACATTTAAGTAAATTGGACGCGATAAAAAACATTAAAAAAAACGTAAAATCACGCTTGTTATCCCCGAAGTAGTAGGCAGAGGAGGCTGAAACACGCCCTCGTTTCACCGGTTACGTTTACGTCCTACTATGGAACATCACTACCAAGAAGAATAAATAAAACGTGTCTGTATCTATTAAATTAGAGAGAAATAATGATTTAATGTGTGTAGCAAGACGTATAGTAGTAAGAGCGTGGTTTCAGTACCGTGCGGTTGCGTCTTGCCTTCAAAGCAAACAGCACGGATTGCATCTGTTCCCACAATCGGCTTACTGCAAAACACTAACATACGATTAGCAGACATTTGTATCTTGGCGTAGCATGAAAGCGATATGTTGATTCATCTTGAATCAAATCACATTCCGTGCATAAATCACATTATAGTGCATAAATCAGGTTAAGTATAAATCACATTAAAGTGAAGTGATAAAAATGTTACAAAAGATGATAAATGTGTTATCTATGCGCTTAACAGATTTTGTGTTTTTCGTTAGTGTGTTCATTTTAATTGACTTTATCATGATTACTTTTATACCTATCAAAGTTTGTTACATCAAGGTTAGAATTTTTAAAATGTCACTGAAGTTAAGTCCGCCGATTGTAAATATATACAATAAAGGCTAAATTAGTTATTAATAAATTCATTACGTTAAATGACCTACCTACCTGATAATGTTGAAGGACTTTGTACAGGTCCGAAACTAGTCGGGATATCCCGAAAAACGTACGTGAGTTAAGCCGGTACATTTTTAATCAAATGCATTACGGCTTATTAGTTTAATCGTTACAGACAAATTTGTTCGAGTGGTAGTTTTAACACCAGGTTGTACCACGAGATCAGTATTTGAAATATTTTCATCATCAGCCTGTCTACGTCCACTATTAGAGCTTTTTGCCCGTAATCGCCACCCGGATTGAATGTTTTGTTCGCCTTTCAATAATAAGATTTGTACGTAAATCTAATAAATCGTAAACAAAAAATCAAAACTAAATGTCCTCATTTACAGTAAACATGAAAAATAAATATATAAAAAAATTAATTCTACATTTTTTTTTATTACTTTACTACCGAGTCGAAACGCGAGAATGCAGCGAGAAACTCTAAGGGCTTAGCTTTTTTATTGTAGAAAAACCTAAAGTATATTTCAAATTGCGTATAAATACCTACAGACCGCAATGAATACTTATCATGAAATTCCGTACACGCCCTACATTTTCATTCACACATATAATAAAACTGTAACTGATCGCTTTCTGTACGTGGCAAATATATTTAAAAATCCATTATGGAGTGCCTTTGTATACGCAAGAGAACCCAAAACAATGTTTTTTCATTTTGTCTGTTTGTCTCTATGTCTGTATGTTTATACAGGCTGATCTCAGAAACGGCTTATACGATTTGAATGTAGTTTTCAGGATAATATTGTGATGGCCATCACTTAATATTTAGTGTTTTTTTTCATTTAAATCGATTAACAAATAAAGAAGTTACGTCAATTAACTTTTTAAAACTTACGAAATCAACGCGTACGCAGTCGCGGGCACAGCTAGTAAAAAATAAATTAAAATTTTAATTAAAATACTCCTATCTCTCGTATATACTCGTAATTCTTTATTCAAACATATATTTAATTAATATCAAAGAACGTTTTTGTAATGCTAACATACAAAGTCGTATTTATGTCTGGTATTACACTGGTATAAAGTCATCACATACATAACGAAAATGGGGACGAAACCCAAATCGTAAAATAAACTGCTACATTCCACGTATTTGTGACGCAAACATGACACACTAGAGTATTTTAGTTTGTGTAATACTTACCGTTTAAATGCTGGAATAATTATGCCTTTTCATGTAATACTTGAGAATGAAAATGTATTAAAAGTTATAAACAAAAAAACATGCCTTCTCATGTAATACTTGAGAATTAAAATGTATTAAAAAAATTTATGAAAAATATATTAGTAGTAACATATGTTCTCTATAAAACCGTTACGTTTTGTTGTTTTGTTTCTAGTGCGTTTAAAACTTTATGTATTAACGAACCTTCGTGAATAACTTGCGGTTTTGAAAATGGAATGGATAACCGAAATTTATACTAAGCTTTGTGTCCTTTAGATGTTTCATATCGTAGGTTTTTAGAAGTTCAAGAGACCCATCCAAGGCACAATATATCATTTTACAGATAAATTCATGCATTTGCAAGTAACGAGGTAAATGTAAGTAAATATATTTAAAACTCCCTATTGCCATTGAAATAGGGAATATTGAACCCGTTTTGCAGTCATTCAAAGTGACATATACGATGGTTGTCTTCATCTTATGTTCAGTAAACTGTAAAGTTCCGGGAACTAATCAAGAGCTTAGGACGAAACGGGAAATGTAAATTTATTCGCATCGAAGTTGTCGCTTATTCAATTTCTTTCGATGCGCACAGAAAAGTTTTGCTGGTGAAAAATTGATTTTCAATTTCCTCTACGAATTTAAAGTGCACTTTACGCTCCATTATGATAATTTTCCATATATTCTAAAGAATATTAAAAATACAAGTCTCCTCTCGTCCAAAATCAGTTGAATTTCGTGATATTTTCTCATTACACGTCTCTTCGTATTTGCTTCTACACTACTAAGAAACATCACTCCTATTAACAGTATTTACAGATATTCACTTATTCGACGATTTGACCGTCGTTAGAATTTCCGTTGGGGTACTATTGTAAAAAAGAGTGAAATAAAAAAGATTGACTTAATAATCTATATTTAGCGGATGTAGGAGCTGATGTACTTCTCTCATGAACCCTATTTGTCCTTTTTTATGTGTCAGAATTCTTCTTATTCGTAAGCTCGTGGCAGAAGAGTCGTGGTCAGGCATGAATAAAAAGATACAAAAACATATTCTGTCACGCTGACCAAGTGAGAGATGGCAACATTGCGCAAAGGGTAAGAAACTATTAAAAACAGAACAATAACTCAATCCGTCACACACGTACAAATGAAACATCTGGATCAGTATTCCAACTCATACATCACAGTAATTTGGCGTCGCCCTATCTAAGATCGGGAATAATTATGTTCTACAACACTTGAGTACGATGTTTGAAATTGATTAAGCGTTTGTTATTTCGTGGGGATAACAAATAGATGTTATCCATAAAATTGATGACAACAGTCTATTTGCTGAAACGTTAATTGAAAGCTAAGACAGTTATTTGGTAGAAAATCGAAATGACATGTTTGCTAAATTTATCGTGACGAACATCAGTGCCTATTTGATTTGGATATACAGAAAACGCTCTTGTGTCGAGCGTGTTAAAAACGAATATTGTATGAAAAAGATGGATGTGCAAAAATACGTGTGCGAGTTTGGGAAAAATTGCCAAAAGCGATATTTATAACCCACTTCCCGCCTCTATATATAGAATATTCATATATATTCCCGTAAATGAAAATTACCGTATAATCCAATAAATTCCCAGGCATCAAAAATCCCAAAAACTGGCACGTAAGTATTTCCATGTATCTCGTTTGCACGGTTGTACACATTGTATGCACATACTGATCTTTTTCGAAAACGTAATCTGCATATTAATTTAGACTATACTCACATATATGCAGGAACGAAGCTATGTTTAATCGAACGGAGTCAAATATTCGAGTCTGGAAATTGTAAACGCAAGAACCGAACAATCCGACCTAAATATAATTGGAAACGGACGTGTCGTGGCTTGAGAGAAGTACAGAAACAGGAATAAACACACGGATAGGAAATAACTGAAATAGAAATAAAAAGATAGAGTATTGATAAACACTATAACAAAGAGATACAATTTGTCTAACTTTCAAAGAAAAAATTGTGATAATTAAAAAGAAAGGAAATAAACAATTTCTTTATTAACACCACACTTAAGAAGTTAACAAAAAATACGACTTTTTGCTCGGCTAAATATAAAAAAAAAATATATACGACATATATACACATTTTGATTTCTATGTTTGTGTCCAAGCTTGTAGGCAAAGAAAAATATGTAGAAATTAGCTTTTTTAATTTCATAATCAGCCAAGGAATTGCAGCGAGACCTACAAAAAAGCATGGAGCTAAGGGAAGCGATACGTGATGAAGAGAATGTCGAATACATTCTATGCCCTTTGCCTACCCCGTAAAGGATCTAGCATGATGACAAAATAATAATATTTTCTTGTTACTGTCTACATTATCCTGATACACAGGGAAGTTCACAGTACCGTAACGACGACAGCGAACTGCAGAGAAAGCAGCGAAAAGAAATCATACAACGTTTCCCGTCCGGTGGCTTTTGTTAAAGAATGTTCCTACAAACAATCCAACTACAAAACCCATTTATGTACTGTACCCACTTCTTTGTTGCAGAATAATTTAATACTTGTATCAGTTAAAAATTACTTTTCAATATCAAGTGATGGAAAAGAGAGTGAGACTATCGCTGTGAGTGAGACTATTAAGTTACAAAAATCTAATAGTACCCGACACGCGGATCGAACCCACGACAGATCGGAATAACGTCGTGTAGGGAAATAGTGT
>DWJK01001407.1:0-17071 GCA_018248815.1 Croniades pieria auraria
TAAATTTCTCTCGCAGAGATTCCTTACAGCCTAAGTTATATATTGCGCGAATAGCCTTCTTCTGCAAAATGAATATTTTGTCAATGTTAGCCATAGAATATTTTAGTATAAAATGTAGTTCATTTTGTCAACATTCATTTCGATAGTGATTGACATTGGCACTTTAAAATAGTTGTAGTTTTGGAGAACTGACATACTAAGAAATGCTTCCACAGACATCACATTTTTGGTGCAACTACAAAACTTTTGTCGAAAATAATAGGTACATGACAGTACAAATAATTTTATTCTTCAGACACGACGTTACATTACCTGCGATTAAGAGAACTATGGAGCACAAATATAACGTTTAAAAAATTTTGAGAAAAGAAAGTTTAATTTAAAAAATATAGTAATGATCATCCCAGGACTTCATGAACAGTTAAAGTTTAATATCTCAAAGAACTAAATATATTTCGGTCTCAAGTCACTGCCAATAAGCACAGCGATAACAACACTATGAACACAAAACTTTTTATTTCGCCAATCCATCGCGTGCAGAGTCGCTGTAAATGGCGAGAACAGACTAAGAATTACATTTAATTGTACACCACCCGAGTGCGTTATAAGCCTTATCAGCTGCAGAACTAAATCAAATGTTCCGTCGAATAATAACTGCCTTGGAGCGATACCGTAGTGTTGAAATAATTCTCTTTTTACACTAGCAGTGCGCTCCAGTTCCGACGCCCGTAATTAAATCTACATATCAATACCTGAAGTTAAATAACTGTTAGAGGTACGTGAGATTTGGCAAAACTTGTGTGTTTGTTTGTAATGCATTAACTTAAACAGCACTTAAGCAGTTTTCAAAATTCTAACCTCTTGTAAAGTTTCATTATCAGCGAGTAACATGAGCTCTATTATATTTTCAGAAAAATTAGAGAAATCTTGGAAAACTATTATCATTTAACCCATGCGAGATTTATAACCATAGATATATAGAAATATACCTTCTTTTTAACGTGAAAAACTCGATAAAAATGAACATTCATAAAATTATGAATTTATGAATTGCATTCGAACTTATAGCAGCGATGAACTACTAGTACATAGTCATGTGTGGAATATAAACAACTTTTATACACTCAGTAAGTCTAGTTAATGAAATACTCGTATGAACACTCTTAATATTTTAATAAACCTTATAAAACTGGGGAAACCTGTTAACAGGCTTCGTCAGAAAGGCTGTTTACGATGTATTAAATCGCTTTAGAATTTAAGAAAAGGTTTACTTTAAGAACTGTAGACTGTAAAGAATTCGTCAAGCTTCTAACGAGCATGAAAAGACGTATAATATAAAATAAGACGACATTAAACTGAAGGCGTGGGCGAGCGACGCGACGTGAACAGAAAAGTTCGTCTAATATCATACTGAAGGAGTACCGACGAGCCTCCGGCAAACTGTCCCGTGCATTCAAGGTAAACTCTGAGACGACCAACCTGTTAAAAATATTAAGCCGACGTATACAGAGGAGCATGTGCCGTCTGCCAAATCGATTAATTTCTCCCAGTTTCCCGAGAAACCTATCCAGTTTTGTGGAGTTCATATAGTGGTACATTAACGTGAATGCCTTTTCAACGTGTGAATATTAGGCTTTATATGTGAAACGGAGTCAAAGAGAGAGATATCGGCGAGTGGTCTGACGCCGCGTCTTACGAGGCGACGTGAGAGATGGCTTTCAATATCAAATTGAATTCCGCGGTTCATTGATTTTCAATTTGTTAGGGAGTAGTCTCCATGGCCATTATAAATCTTGTGAAATACGACGTGAAGTTTTACCGTGATTTCACTGATACTTTGCGCTAACTTCGTACACCTCTATTGTGCGATGCCACATACATTTCTAAGGATAAACACAGTTGTATGAACACGGTCACGATAACAAATCTTTTATACTATGGATTTTGAAAGACTTTGTTTTCCTAAGAATGTAACATTTTCAAAATTCAATAGCCACTATGATGAATCCTTAACTAATTTTATTAGTGTAATACAATTTGGCGTACTTTATCATATTATGATGTGTGCGAGCGAATAGCTTAGAGATAACATCCTTGAAGCGTGTACGATAAGCATTTTAGTAAGATTAAAGCAATTTTCTTAAAAGTAGTCCTTTATAGCACAATATATTGAAGTACCAATTTATTACTGCGACATACGTGGAGTATTTCAGACAATAATTTGCTTGGAAATATATATTTAATCTGTTATCGAGAAAGTAAGTAATTAGACAAAACTTCGTACATTAATTCAATTATAATTTAATAAACTGCCTCGTTGGTCTAAAAGTTGCAAGCGTTATTTCTGAACAAAACATCCTGGTTTCGATCCCCAGATCAAGTATTATTGAAATAAACTATTATTGGGTTTTTCTAACCTGAAATAGCACACGGTCTGGATTTGTGACTTCTGTAAACCAATAGGCATATTTTAGGACAAATAACATAACGGGTGAACCGAGGTAGTGGAGTATACTTCTCTGCCTATCCCTTTGGGGCCAGGCGTACAGGCGAAATCTTATGTTAAATCAAATTAAAACTATTTTATAATTAAATGTTGCAATACAGGCAATATACATTTGCGAAAAAATAAATTTATTTTCATTCTATTAGTCAACATAGGGGAAAGCAAGCTGACTCTGTTTGTTTTCTCCGACCTGAGTATTTTTAAAACCTAGCTCCAACTAAGACAATTATTTGGAGATTATGTCCACTACGTCGAATATGTTTACATCAAATATTATGTAAATAAACGTACTTTTCTTGTCTTTTTTATATAAAAATAGAAAGGTAATATTTTAGGCACCAGATGTCAGTAGGTTTCTAGAGATAGTGTCGACCGAAGGCTAATTTCAAATATAACTAACCTGACTTATATAAAACTGACATGGTATATAACTGAGAATAATTGAGAAAGCCTTTTGATTTAAAGCGTAAGCTTACCAACTTATCCAACAGCAGACTTTGCGCACTTAACATTCTACAATCGATTCCTGACAAAAAAGCCTGCGATGTACGATATGTATGTTACTGCGCAAAACCAAACTTCTTGGGCACAAATATGTATGTAACATAGAGTTTCAAATTCATTCAAGATTATCTACATATAAAAATATGCTTAAAACCTCCGGACACAAATATACCAAAAAAAAATCTATAAAGCATATGAAGTGGAAATTACCCTTGGCCAGCGTGGCAGACTATGGCTTTAACCCTCTCGCCGTGGCCAATAGTGGAAAGATGGATGGCAAAAAAATGCTTATAAAGTAACCTTTATTTCCCCTAGTTCCAAAATTAAATTTATAATTAAAATTGAAGATATAATCTGAAATAACCTATGTACAAGTGTACTATTTGTGGGTTCACGACTGTAAGTACACATAATATCTATATATATGTATATATGAATTGCTGTTCGTTAGTCTTGCTAAAACTCGAGAACGGCTGGACCGATTTGGCTAATTTTGTTTCTGAATGTTTTGTGGACGTCCAGGGAAGGTTTAAAAGGTGAGTAAATATGAATAAAATGCTAGGAAGATAATAAAAACAACAATTTTGTTTTCCCTTAGAAACTATTGCCACCTGTCAAACATTTGATGTCCGTCCCGTCGTTCAGAAATCAAATTAAATTTTAAAGTGAATGTAATTAGATTAGTTTTTTTAATCATTTGTGCTATAGTTTTGTTATATATTTCTTTTATTTATCAGTAGTTAAAAACTTAACTTAAATTTAGTTAAATTCCGTTACTAAATGTCTATCCAATTTTTTTTATCTTTCGAAATTGTCATAAAATAAATATCTGATCGCAACCATAATATTTGACAAGCAACGAATATGTCGATCCTTTAATTCCTATAAAGAGAAAGGATGCATGCATTCCTTCTTCCTTTTCTTTGTGATAGTGAGTTGATATATATGTATATATATAGATTCTGAGGCGGTACGAAGTTTGCTGGGTCAGCTAGCACTAAATAAATTTCCCAGGTTTGAAGCTTAGCTGAAGCCTTCACTATTTATTAATATAAACAGGACAATTTTTCAATCAGTACAAAAACAATCAGTAATAGCCTAGTGGTTAAGAATTCAGCCTCTCACTACGGGGGTGCCGGGTTCAAATCCATGGCGCGCACCTCTTTACAAAGTACGTTTTTAATATTACATGTCACTTGCTAACGGTAAAGGAAAACATCGTGAGGAAACCTACCCACCTTAGAATTGATAAAAAAAAATTCTAAGGTGTGTGAAGTCCGCCAACCCGCACGTGGCTAGCGTGGCAGACTATGACCTTAACCCTCTTAATATAAGAGGAGACCCATATTCTAACAGTGGAATGACAAATGGGTCGATTATTATTTTATTTTAAAGACAATTGCAACGCGCAACTACGCTTGTTTCTGACAACGCTGTTTTTGCGCGCCATTTCTGTACGACATAATAATATACTCGTCTCTATCGATGAGGAATCGTCATATATTCGTTTTTACACTGGCTGTCTTCAAACTATAAGGCCAAGCTTGTAAAAATCATGACGGATAACAAAATTGATCTTTTAAAATTTTCCTGCTACATTAATTAAATAATTACGAGATTGTGGCACTCAACCCGAAAACACTAAAGCTTGTCAAGTGATGGCAAAAAAAATATATGAAAATGTTATTTTTTTATTCATCTTTGATAAAGTGAGACCACATGGAGTTGATATACACAATGTAAATAGACAAAAATACAATGCACAAGTTAATTTAATTATTAAAGCGTGTTACAGTTTTTTTTTTTTTCATTGGATCCACAATGATCTCTTCTATTTATGCGTTCGCAATAGCTGCTTCAAGGGTGGGAAAGTGCTTTCCATCTGGGTCGTATTTGTTGCGCACAGCGTTGTAGTCTTCAGGATATTTCTCTTTGCTTCCACTTAGAAACCTATTAAATATGTGTTTCTGCGCATCAGTGCATTTGGCACAACTTTCCTGCACAGCTTCGGGAAGATCCTCTGTAATCATACATATGTTATAATCATTAAAATATCTATAAGAAACTTTTAATGCGGTTTAAATAAATTATCAACAACTCAACGACACTAACCTAAAATGGTATTGAATCTATGTAATTATATTATTATGTAAATGAATTCCATAATTGATTAAATATGTACCGGCTTAACTCACGTACGTTTTTCGGGATGACCCGACCAGTTTCGGAACTGTACGGGTCATTCCTCATGCGCCCCCGCGAAAACGCGACGGAGCCGGTACATATTTAATAATGTGTATAAATACTCACGAAACATTTAATAGTAAAATTGCATAATTATTTATGAGAATTAATTTTTTTTATCCTTAATATGATAAATATTAAAATAATCGAGGAAAATGTTTTTTAAACTTTAAGAGTGTGGAACGAATTCTTCGAGACTTCAAGGATTGTTAACGTACATTATAGTAATCTATTATATGGTACTTTTCATACCAAATATCAACATACAATTCTTCTATGAAACTGTCATCCTATAATGCTCCTATACTCTCATCTGATCTTTTAGTTTCGAGCGCACTTATGAAGTCAGCAAGGAGGATAAGTTTGGTGAGCGCATTCGTGGTTTAAAAACAGTGCTTGTTTATTATTCGTGCGATTAATATTATGTAAGAATTGAAGAGATAAGATGTGCACTAGAAACGAAAATTAATCTTTGCGTTTCTAGTGCATATCTTATCTTATCTTATCTTGCAACGGTAACATTCATACTTCTTTCAAGGACGTTGGTAACTTTGTAAGCGTTATGAAGCATTGGTTTCTATCTGCGCGATGCTCAAGGCGAAAATATATTGAACCATTTGTTACGTAGGTACTCTATAATTAACTCATTCAAATTAAGACTCGTAAAGCTAGGTACAAGGGACAAGAAACTAGTCGAACGATCTCCAAAAAATATACTGAGCTAAGTCTGTACTTACTTTTAAAATCGGCCTGCACATCATCACAAGGGCTTGTATCTAAAAAGCATTCTATGTATGCTCGGTATAAATCTTTGTTATTCAAGAGACCCTCTATATCGAAGTCGTCATTTTCAGTACTGTAGGTTTGAGCAGTTACAAGGGTCAGTAAGCCGCATAATATTAAAACACACTTCATACTTCTGTACCTGGAATATTTGAAAAATTAAACGTATTGACAGTTGGATTATTAAACAAAATTACCGTACTTTCAACTGGAATATTTGAAGAATTAAATATACCGTTAATTGGAATATCAGAAAAATTCACCGCACTTTCGGCTGGAATATTTGAAAAATTAAATATATCGTTAATTGGAACAATTGAAAAACGTATCGTAGGTACTTTCAGCTGGAATATTTAAATAATTAAATGTACCTTTAATTGGAATATTTGTAAAGTCAAGCGTATATACTTATTCTGATAGAAATAATCAGAATACTGTTTCATTAAATTTATGAACCGCTTATATAAACTGCGGTTATTTACTTAACATAATTACTTTTATAGGGCAAAGTACGACCACGGAAATTGTTCATATTCACTTGGTAAACAAAGATATACAAACGATAAACAAAAGATGGTAAACAAAAACATGTTAACAGCGATAAACATACCTTTCTCCTGTATTTCCATTAATCTTCGGCCCCTCAATTATCACGATTAAATAATTACAATGGTAAAATTAATTAATGAATAAATAAAATTAATTAATTATTCCATTAAATGATATAAATTGCTTGTAAATTAACACTGAGCTTAGTTACATTTCGGTAACGAGTGATGTGAAAATCCTTGGAGGCTATGCCTTTATAGTTCCTACAGTATAAAACACTAGTGAATAAGACCAAAAAAAAATCTCGGTAAAAATTGTTCTCGGTCTTGCTTCGGAATTATAATTTCAAAGTGTATTATTCTTGTTTCGTATGTATAAAATTTAAATAAGCTACATGATTGTAATTTATATTAAAAGTAATTTCACGCCTGTAATCCTCAGAGGGGTAGGTAGAGGAGTGTAATACACTCTCACAATTCACCACTTACGTTTATGTCTCACCATGGAATAGGTGATGAGGCTATAGTCGTAATTATACACTGAGCACAAATTCAGACTCCGGATCACTACTAGAAAGTTCTGCTAGAAAATCTAAGATAGAAAAATCTTACTCCACCCGGGAATCGAACCCGAGACCGCTCGATCAGATTAGGTGTGTTATTATCGATTATATGTCATGTTACCACGCCAAGTCTCTTACGGGGTAGGCAGAAATCACGGAGTGAAATTTCTCTATCCTTACAAACCTGGCGTATTTCTACATTAATCATTTTCTTTATACACGCGCGTCGATTCCAGAGACTTCCGACTCATCAGTCATTCAGACTTTTCTATTAATATCTTATGAATCTTTTTTTCTATAGAAAACAACACTGCTATTCGTATTATTACTATAAATATTAATTTAATTTAATTCATTATACTAAATTGCCAATTGTACCATAGACATTGACTATGCTATCGAATTAGGACACTTATGATACGTCACGTCGATATTTCTTTTATCGCATTTCGCATCCCATATTACATTTGACCAACAACATTAAAACAAAAAAGCACTCGCTTATATCAAAGGTGAATATAAAAAACGAGGCCGGCAGCGATACGTACCAGTGAAGGAGATGATTGTTTACTATTGACTGGACTTTTAACGACTAAATTATAAGGAGGCGAAAGAACTCGCCAAGATCGTAATAGGTAGCCATCATTAATCTGTGCCTACTTTTTGTGCATTTTGTTACGATAAAACATGTGGTAAATTATCGAATCTAATGATATTTTATTTATAATTGGTTTCATTTCGCAATATTTATTGCTGTGTATATTTTTTATTTATTAATGAACATATCTTGACTTGATGTTATTAATGTTATTGTACAGATCTTGGACCGTTTCGAAACCGGTACTTGAGCGTTATTAAATCTATAAACTGTTGATGGCCAAGGTTGCTAGTAAAATAAGGAATTTGACGTAAAAAGAAATCTTGGCTTTGCAACATCTGGGAACACATTGGGATCTTGAAAGCATTCGAGTTACAAAAGTTAGGAATAAATCCCACCAGCTGATAGCCGACTTTCAACATAAAGATGAAGAAGAAAATATCAACTTTAGAGAGTGTAAATTACTGAAACTTAACACTAAACTATTAAATGTCTCTGACCTAGTACAGGTCCGAAACTAGTCGGACCATCCCGCAAAACTTACGTGAGTTAAGCCGGTACATATATAATCACGTCTCTGAACTATTTGCGGAAGATACTTGAAAATTTTGCAAACAATATTAAGAGAATCTTACGTATATTCACAAGAAATGAGTCACCAGGAGACGAGGTCAAGTAAACGTTAAGTTTATTCTTAGCAAAATATTTAACATTGAAGACTTAAAAATCATTTTATCAGGCATTTGCAACAGCCGCTTCCAGAGGCGCAGCGTACTTTCCTTCTGGATCGTACTTCTTTGCGAATTCAGTATACCCTGCTGGTAGTTTCTCCTTTGCCACTTCTAAGAATCTTCTTAGTAAATGCTTCTGAGCCGGGGTACATTTTGCACACGCCTGCTGGTAAACTTCAGTAAGGTCCTCTGTAAAGAAATATAATTGGTTGAGTCAATATTTTTTAATTATTGTCCTTAATTATGAGCTAAATTAAAGCTTTTAGAATTAATAGTTTTACTGTAATGCCTGGCCAATATTTTTCATTAGTAGGTAGAGGGCATCGTGTGCTTAATATATCTCTCTCTCTCATAATATATATCTTCTTACATATCCATATCCAATGTCCTCGAATTGAATAGATAAAATACATTTTAATCATCTAGAAGCTTGCGTAGTAGAACACTGAATTAAAAATATATTGTGAGGAATATATTTCTTTAAATCTTATTGTCTTATAAGTGAGCCTGGAAAACTAGACTATCCTTTGATGACAACTTTTGACGGTAATCCGAGAATCCGTCGATGTTGTATAAAAACAAGGCTAATAGGTGATATAATTATTGGAGGAGGGGGGGGGGTGTCAGTTACGATCCCCCGCACCCTGTGAGCGCGTACCCGGTAACATTAATAATTGATAAAATGTCTTACTTACTTTTGAAATCAGCTTGCACATCGTTGCACGGCTGCTTGTCCACAAAGCAGTCGAGGAAAGCCTGAAGAGTCTTCGAGTTGGAGACGACCGCCTCTGCGTCCAGGTCATCGTTTTCAGTGCTGTAAGTCTCGGCAGCGGCAAAAGCCACCACAGCGAAGAGTACAATGACGCACCTCATTATGTTCTGCTCTGCGAGGAAAAATGTGAGAAATCAGTACATATACATACTGAAAAGTAAAAATAATTTAAGTAAAGTAATTTCACTACAATCTGCAAATCATAGAGAATCTGTATTTATATAGTAAAAGCAAAATAAAACAAAATAAGATTGACTTTTGTCAACAAATTGTTGGGCAATGCCAATGGTCATTGCTTAACACACAGATCCGATCACGACACTGCCCTTTACATACAGTGTATTATTTGAGAAGTCATTAATTTGGCTTTGATTTGTCCACTCCACTCCATTTAAAAGAGAGTACATATATATATAAAATAAACTGACACGCGTATAGGCCTCCTAACGCTGATTACGGCAAACGCCGACCCAAAAACCAATGGATAAAAAATAACTATGCATTTAAAAGGATTAAAATAACGAAATAATAATTATAAACGTAACATCACGCCTTTAATCCCCGAAGGAGTACCAGAGGAGTGTAGTACACTCCCACGTTTCACCTGTTACGTTTAAGCCCCATGGAATAGGTGGTGAGCCTATTGCCATACACCGGGCACAATTATTAATAATTATTATCTTTAATAATAATAAGAATTGACAAGAATCGAAAGTGTCACAGTGTATAGCGAGAAGTAAATAAAAAATGAGCAATGTGCTTACTTACATAGGTATGAAGAAACAAGCTTTTATCTGCTCAGAGTAAAGCCTTTTATACTCATTCCCATACAGGCGAGGTTCTACATAATACAGATAAAAAATCTTGCAGTGTGAACGTATCTCGACGTGACTTCGTTTTTTAATCAGGGTTTAGACTTATGCCTAGGTTATTGTAACCTTAGCTATTAATTATTAAATACGTTCATACTAATTTGTTAATTTAGTAATCATTTCCATTGCTTAATGCCATTTGGCGTATTGCCGTTGCTTAATGCTCATGCGTGACGACTTAAAAGGCGACATTTATCAGTGCTGGGTTCAAATTCATGGCGCGCACCTCTTTACAAAAAGTGCTTTTTAAGTTTAAATATCACTTGCTAACGGTGAAGGAAAACATCGTGAGGAAACCTGCGCACACGTTAGAGTTTAAAAAAAAAAATATTCTAAGGTGTGTGAAGTCTGCCAACCCGCACTTGGCCAGCGTAGCAGACCATGGCCTTAACCCTCTCATTATGAGACCCATATTCCAACAGTGGAATGACAAATGTGTCGATTATAATAGTATATATATGTACACATACATATTTTGAGACACAAAAAATACAAATAGGTACCTATAAAAGAAATATTTGTTTTGAGTGGAAATCGAATCCACCTCTTCCGACTGAGCAGCAGATTCGCCAACCATTGAACGGTGATGGTATGAAGGTTTAAATTAACATTTAACGTTTTTAATATGACGATCGGTAAGATCTCGTGAACGTTGATCTCTGCTAACATTCTGACAATTGATGTTTTCATTTCAAGAACGAAGACAATTTGCAATATAACACGACATGAGCTTTATCGGAGCTTTCGAACTTCCTTGTGTATATGTTTCTCATCTATCATATTTACATGGCAAAACTGCAAGATTATTTGCCATTTCGCGGCTTCAACAGGCTTTGGGGTCACTAATTATCGAGCTGACATAATCCTCAGCGCTATGGTGTAGGTCAGTATACGAACATGATAATAATGTATCATATTGAAGTGTGCATGCGTATGGGACACAAATCGGTAAGGCAGCCGCGACATCTGGCGGCGGGACCGGACGCGGCCGAGACGCGCCCGCGGGTTCACATGTCGCCCGCATCTTGGGGTAGGTCGGACAACTAGTTATTAGTTATTCCATCTGCCCTGTTCACATCCCATTTGATATCCGCAAGATTGAGATGCAAGGTCGCAGCGCCATCTGGCGGCAGATACAGCCGACGCGACATCGATTTACTCATTATTTCACATTGGTTCACATGCATTTGGTTACGTAGTTTAGTTGTTTTAATGAACTTGATGCTTCCCAATGAAAAAATGCGTTTTTTTTTCTGTTCTTGTGTTTTTGTTTTAAGTGACATGTATTTGTGCCTACTGTTAATATACTTTTTCACTGAATATGTATCTCCAATTAGAAAATTGCCTCCATCTGTCCGTCAATAGAGATTGCACCGAGTCCGTACTGTAATCCTGACGACATAATACAATTTGTTATTAATAATCTCGAACTTCCGCCGCTGAATACCGCGGCATGTAAGCCCACTTTAAGCGATCGCCGTGCGAACCGGGTCACCGAGGAATGGCGGTGGGGTGGCTGAATTTAATATTGGAAATTACGGGACAAGATTGAAACAACATTCTCGTCTGTTAAGACAACGAATTATCGCCACCTTTTTTGTCTTTTCTCGTTGATGTTTTTGTTTTGTTCGTTTTGTTGTTATTTTGTTTTTGTTTAACGACAACTTTCAATAATATAACAGGTAACAAAATAAGAACGAAATGAGATTTGGGATTTTTTATTTTGCAAAGTTTGTGCGGGTAAAAATGACGGAATTAAACATATGTATGATATATTCAATAGCGTTGCATGCATTTTTTTTCATCCGTGGTATAGTTATTTTTAAGAAATATTGTTTGATTATCAATAAATGTAGATGCCGTAACCTAAACGTAATTCTAAATGCTCGACAGAATTTATGTGAAACGAAAATGACAAAACATCAATTTTAAGACAAACTAACATTTAAATATGTAAAACTTCGTATAAACAATACGAACACGTTACCGGATTTAAAACATGTATTTTATTTGAATTGATATAATTGGTATGATAAAGGCGTAATTAACGAAATTACTGTTAAATAATACTAGTATAGAATGTCCGAAACGAGTCACAACATTTGGTCACTTCGATTCTGAGTCAGCGCGTACTTTGCACTGCGCGTATTATTGGCCGCGAGACGTCTCCAATTCGCTCAATTCATACGACTTTAAACTAATAACGGATGGGTGATTAGTGAACGAATGAATGAGATGCGAATGTCATTCTGTGGAACGTTCAATTCGTAATTCGATTCCCTGTTCATTTTGTTCATTGATTGTTAAGTTGTGATTACATTTTCCGTTGTATGGTTTTTGTTTCTCTAATAGTATTATTGTAATGTAAATATTTTACATGTGCCAATTTCTGTCCCGTTTAAATTACTTAGCGGTTTTGAGCTATGGCTGCATAAGACAAAATACTGGCACTCTAAATGTATTTGTATTAACGTTTACGCTGTTGGCACATGCAGCGTTCCTTCACGTTTTTTATTATAAATGGTTGTTTAAACTAGTACTTTCACGCAAAATTTTGTTTTTTTTATGCAAATGATGTAATTGTACATTTGCTGTTAGGAGTTCTTTATTTTATCTGATAATATGGCGCACCAACAATTGCGGCGCCACCGAAAGCTCGTACAAACTGTTTCTATTTGAAAAATTATGTACAATGAGGGTAAGCCTAATGTTTTCTTAGTGCTCAGAGAGAATGATGTCATATTGCCTCTGGGTAGAAGTATCTCTAATTTATAAAGAACGTGTAGAACTTTTGATGTAAAGGAATTACAATACCTAAATGTTTTCTAACATGTGTTATGTTTCAGTTCGTTCACTATTTTGAAGTACCAAATTTTAATTCCCCGAAAATTCAAATTCCCTCATTCGTTTTGTAAAATAAATTAATCAATAAAACAATATTTTATTAGAAGGAAAACAACTCAAATATTATGAATATTATTCGAATGGATGTTTAATTAAATCTATTCATATGTAACTATTAGTTCAAATCACAATGCGCTAATGACGTGTTCCTTCCGCGTAAACAAAACAATACCAGGAATACGCAAGGTGCCTAAAGCGATGACGCATGCCAGCGAAAACCGAATATAGAGTTCAGTGAATCACATTTCAATACTTAAGTTTAGTGTAATCATTCGTTTTTAGCGCTGGCAATGGACAAAAACTGAGGACCAACGGGGAATCAAATTACGAATCGATCGTTCCACAGACTGACATTCGCATCTTATTCATTCGCTAATCGACTATCCGTTATTAGTTTAAAGTCATTTTAATTGAGCTCATTGGAGACAGCTCGCGGTCAATATACGCTGTATATAGAAATCATTGGATTATGTAAATTATCGTCGATTATTAACGTTCTCTGAGGAGTGATGAACTCTACAAATCTGAACTTGATCCGCGTGGCAAACTACACCCTGACCCTTCTCAATATGTGATAGGGTCTAAAGGGTATGGTTACCTGTCCATTTGTGTACTAGTTGCTACGAGCGCCGTTCTCAGAGGTAGCAACACCTTTGAAACCAGTTTCGCCAAGCCAGATACATAACATATGCTAAACGGATTACTGATACTAACAATCTCTATTCCTGGAATCTTATCTCCAGGGTATTTAGCGCTAATTAATTATCCTATTAATAAGTTGTTATAACATCATTAATTAGTTTCCAATGGTTAACTGTATAGATTAAAAGTGACAGTCCCATTCATATAAATCTTTTCAATGTCTGTAGTGGATGTGTACAGGCGATAGTTCCCTGTTGTCTTTTCTACTCATTTGTTACTTTCTTTATATAAAAAATCTAAAAGGAGACCCGTACATAAAAGCGAAGTGATAAAAGGGTTGACGGTGATGACTCATCACGCTATCGAACGATGAATAGACAGCTTCCTAACATTAAGTACAGTGTAACAAAACTATGTTACAATTTTAAATACCCCAATAAAGATACATTTGTGTTATGACGATGCTAAAACATACTCGTATTTATAGACGAACAAAAATCAATGATGCAAGAATTTTAATGACCAATCGAAATTGGATTTCCTTAAAGAAAAAAGTTAAAACCTTAATTTTGATGTTCATTACCGAGGCAAATTTATAACAGTGTAAATTGATGGTGGCTCATGGCACGAGTGCGTAGAACTTTATAGAAAAAACCCAACAGGAGTTTATATACCGTTCGTTTAAAAATCTTATGGGAAAAGGTTTATTATAATGAGCGTTCAAGTCGTACAGAGGTTTACGATACAGGCACGTAAAATAACTGCGCGAGTTTTTACTGTGTTATGATTGTGTTTAATCAAAGTTAGGAGATGAAAAAAGTTATTAAAGAGACTTCTATGCGTTAATAGGTAGTAAAATGGAATGGCACGGTTCGAGGAGGAAACTGCTTTATGTTCTAGACAAACTTGTTTTGCGTGTATACTGCTATCGAGGCAGTGTTCTAGCGTTGCGGTCTCATTGTCTTCTTTGCTTGCCATTCAGTTGCTTTAACCTTCTCTTTCTCCTTTTGTAAGGGGGCTCGTGTCAAATAGTGGAAATATAGAAGAGTTCATGATACGGTTAGCTGCCCACGATGCAAATACACAATATCAAAGGGTCTCTCTTACCTAAGATTAGATCAGTTGGGTTGATGACAGAAGCTTTCTTTTTTCATCTTTTTTTGTTTTTCTCTTTTGTTTGTTTTGCAGCTGAAATAATACTGTTGCGGTGACAGCTCCGTAGTCTAAGTCTTAATATATTGCGTTTTAAATATTATATTTAATGGAATGGAGGTATTTTTCGAAAGCCTGAAAAAAATAATGATTATAACTATAAAAAAGGCGTTAATCCGTCGAGTATGATATATTTTACTATTAAATATTTCGTAAGTATTTATATACATGATTAAAAATATACCGGCTTAACTCACCTACGTTTTTCGGGATGGCACGACTAGTTTCGGACCTGTATGAGGTCCTTCCTCATGAGCTCCCGCCGCTTGTAGCGAGGTCGCGACGGAGACTGATGATACATTTTATGATTTAATTTATGATAATTTGAAATGTGTGATTTAGTTTAGAGTTATAATACAACACGACAGGCAAAGTTAAAATAGCCGCCCTCTTTTTAAGTTATTCTTTGTTATATAATGATACTAACAGTATTGACTGTTACCACTAGTCATATCTGCAATCTGTACGAGGTTGGTTGCAGATATGTACGGTCAACATCGGACGGTTATGACGGCTCCCTTTACTTATGTTCCACATTCCATTTAATATTCACCGAAGATCCGGTAAAATTGATCAATGAAATGCACACAGTGACTTTCTACTTTGCAAAAATGATTTTTGAATCAACAATGAGAGCGAATGTGTTTGCAGGTGTCCATTGTACAATAAAATGTAAACTGAATGGAAGATGGCACATTCAACGGTGCCAATAATTCATAGACGCTATTGTCCTAACCATACAGCCGTTGCAACAATACTTTTTTACTTTCTTGTAAGTGTTTTGTTCTAACTTAGTTCGTCCTTAGCTTTTGTATTTCGAAAAGCGATTTGCACCGCTCGCTCAGGTGGCGATAAATCAATGTGCGAATTCCTGGACATCGCTGCAGGTGTCCACATTGTTCGGGGTCGTCTTTCTTTAATCTTTAAAAATAGACATATGAACATAAACTTAACCTAGGAAAGAATGTCTTTGGTTTTTGTTTTTCGTAACACTTCACTAATAGTTTTTTATTATTTTGTCCTCGACGTCCATATATAAAACAGTTAAGATTCCTTTAATACGGACCTACATAATATGTAAGTTCCATTACAACTATTGAGTGACTGTAACTACGTAAATCGTTTATAAAAAGCTGCTTTGTCTTGTAGGCAAATTGATGCAAAATCATTTTCATAAAAAAAATATCTGTCTCGCCCTCTCTTCGATGGAATAAGATCGGAAGGTACCCGTTCAGATCGCACAGGACGTGAATTTGCGACGTTTCTGCGTTTCGATCGCACAATGCCGCGACGGTAATAATAGTCGCGGGTAACTGCGACGACATCCGCGCGACGGCGGCGCGTACGCTAGCTCAGTGCGTCCATGTGAAAGTTCCGAAGCCCACTGCTGCTCCGTCTCGGAACCTGTTCTCCTTGCGCACCTCGGACGAAACGCCTTTCTTCGTGTCCCAATACTTTGGATAACTGTCGCGGATTTATATACAGCACAGATATCTACATTATTATATAACATATATTTGTACTTACATATATATACATACATAAGTCTGTACGTTTCGTCCGATTCGTGGCGTCATCGCAACGCGTTGCGTCTCAGTGGAGAATTTGCGATTTGTTTTAAATAAAACGCCTTCGCAGCCAGTAATAATGTTTGCTTAACGCTTTACATTATAATGTTATACATTTTTTATGGATGTCATTATCTGAAAAGGTTTTGTTGCCGGTAGGTAAATACTGATGAAATAATAGTAATAATCTTTATTGTACAAAATGCAATAACAGGGAATGAGACAAGCCGGATAATACAATTTTGTTGTTTTATCGCTAATTTCTTTCAGACACGTTTCGTATCATTTGTAAGGTGCACATTAAAATAAATGCCAGGAAGGTGTAGATGTAAAAATAGAACAAAGAAAAAAAAACTACTTTATTATATATTATTGTTTCTTCTCTTGTTATTATTGTACTGACCCGTTGGTCGAGTGGTTACAACCGCAACTGCCGATCGGGAGGTCCTGTGTTCAAATCCCGGGTACTACTGGATTTCTCTCATTTAGAATGTCTATTTATTCGACCTCTCACTCCGGGAGACCGAGTTCAAATCCTAGCGCGCACCTGTTAAAAATGTGCGTTTTAAGTTTAAATATCACTTGCTATTGTATTTGTGCCCGGTGCATGGCAATAGGCTCACC
>DWJK01001408.1:0-17066 GCA_018248815.1 Croniades pieria auraria
ATATACGCAAAGTGGCTGACAGTGGTTGGATGCGAAGAGCAGAAGATCGAGCTCAGTGGCGTGCCATTGGAGAGGCCTATGTCCAGCAGTAGCCGGGAGCAGGCTGATGATGATGATGATGATGATGAAAACCTTCCGGAAAGGATATTCATCCGCAGTTGATAGTATCTACGATTTTGTATAAAGACATTTTAGGGGAACTTCACGACGGAGTGTCTGGATAACATCTTAGAGTTCGGAGGACATTAGTGAAAGTACGCGAACGATATTACTGGCTACATTGTCGGAATGACCTAGAAGACTGGTGTCATAAATGTACATTTTGGGCGACGGTGAAAGGACCATAAACCAGAAGCAGAGGGAGATTAAAGCTGTGCAATGTTGGAGCTGGATGTAGCGGAACCATTTCCGGTCACTGAGAGCGGGAATAAGTACTCTATGGTTGTTATGGATTACTTCACCAAGTGGCCCGAGGTATTCGTTTTACCAAACCAGAAAGCAACGACCATCGCTACAGTGTTAGTTAACAAAGTTATCTGCAGACAGGGGTTTCCGTTGGAAATCCATTCCGACAAAGGGAAAAACTTCGAATCCAATATCTTTCAAGGGATTTGCAAGATTTTGGGAATGCACAAGACAAGAACGATCCCATATCACATACAGTCAGATGGATTAGTGGAGCGGTTCAATCAGACACTTGAGCGTCATCTGGCAAAAGTAGTAGAAGACCATCAGAGAGACTGAGACAAATACATACCCCTGTTTCTACTTTCGTACAGGACTGCGGAACACGAGAGCATAAAAGCGAGCCTAGTATACATCAACTTTGCTAGAGAGCTACGACTGCCCGCAGGTCTACTGACAGGAAAGTCTCCAAGCTCGGATGAACAGCAAGATTTTGCCGGGTTATTTGACTTATTTACGGAAGCAGATGCAAGAAGTTCACGATTCTATCCGCGAGAATGGAGTGGTATCAGGCGAATGAATGAAGACCAGATATGACCGTAAATCAAATGTATCTGGTTTTGAGGAAGGTGCATTGGTTTGGCTCCACAACCCCATCTGGCGGAAAGGAAATTCACGCAAGCTACAACGACCTTGGGAAGGGCAGACAATACATCTATAGGTTTATGATTAAATTCCTCTTGTCTAGGCTGCATAAAGTTGGTAACTTCTTAGGACTTCACAATTAGGTGTATTAAACTTTTTTCTAGATACACTTTTGTTTTGTGAACTGAAATATATCGTTAATAAGATACAATGAATTATTACATCAACGAACTAAATTAATCATAATATGTAACAGGACGCGACCGCAGAAACTAAATTGTAGCAAGGAATAATACTAAAAATATTAGACTGAACTTTTATTTTGTAAAATCCGACAGATGATAATAAAAAAATATATAAATATGTGTATTTCTAAATACATGGTTATATAAACACATAATTTTCATCTAGACTAAACAAACAGTCGTGCTCATCACACAAATATTTTTCCGCACCTGTACTCGAACATTCAGCGATGCGTATCTGTCAACGTCATAACCACTGCACCCCCAGTCCTGGAATAGAATCTAGAATATAATACAAGTAACACAATATGCGTCTATTTTTCCATATAAAATAGCATGTTATGAATCATTTACAAACGAGCAACCTAAGCCGCTAATCTTTAGAATGCATTCTTTGACAGCATATTCCTACACGAAAATAGATAGAGAAAAACTTGTGTCCGAACAAACTTATTATATGTTTATACCTGTTTAAAACTTGATATATTTATTTTATTTATGCGAACAATGAAATTTAAAAGACACTGTTACAATATCATGTGCTGGGGGATGTAAATGTTTTTTAGAAAAAAAAAATGTTAATTGAAACATTTCCTAAAACGATTTATCTGTTAATTATCTCTCAAAATTCCAAATTCACTCTCCGTATATGCGCAGTAGCATATCAAAGTTAAATAAAAATTAATGGAACATCTAAATAGTTAAATAATAAAGATCCTAGCTGGCGAAACCACAAACCACCACCAGGATGATAATAAAACGCAAGGGCGTTTGAAATTAATTTACTTAGCGTGTCACAACAGGGACAGGGGCAAATGAACCAGCTGTGAACAGGTGCTCTCCGCTAAGCGAGCTGTGAAACCGCACAATGCATTCACGCTTTAAACACGTACGCTGTGCACCAAGAGAACATTCCTAAAGTGCACTTGGACTTGTAGGCGACGACGGCGCAAGTTATTACTGCATCCACGGACCTTCTAACTTACTCCATTCGAATAGATAAAGTTTGTTCAGTTCGGATTTCCTGATTTCAATAACATATGCAATTCACGCGAGCTATACATGCTCGCGTGAATTACTATACAATCTTATGAATATTCTAACGTAGAAAAATGTATGAGATACTCACGTTAGTACATAATAATGGATGAGAATTGACTATAGATTGTTCACTACCCGAGTACAATTAGATTGGTGTTAATAGGTGACGTAACATAATGGACGTGTCGTGCTTAAACACAATTAGGACTGTGAAAATATTGCTCGAGTTAATAATTACAAATAGAACAAAAAACATAAGGAAAATTGAGAACTTACTTGTCTAAAAGAAGCTTTTTTATTTATCCACTAAATAATTAAAATCTTTTTCTGAACATGTCGCAACACTATATTTCTATTTACTTTAGGAACACATAATTCTGAAGGTGTTATTACGACACTACTATATTTCCAGCGTTAGTTATAAACCTGTTATTTGCAAGAATATGAAATTAAAGTAATAATACATCAGCAAAGCCTCAACGCGAAAGTTTTATTTATTCATGGATATAAATATTATTGAATCTGTAACGCACCTTCCTCGTAGGTGTTTCATAGAACCAGACAGCCGGGCGGCTATGACGTGAATCATTTATGAACTAAACGTCATTACAGCCTGTTTAAGTTATGATTGACACCATAAGTGTCGGCTCCTCAGAATTGTACACTAGTGAGTGCCGGACATCATTGTCAAGTGACCATATCCGGCGTATTGACTTTTTGCAGTCCACATTAACATATGTATCACTCTCATACGCAGTACCAATTGGCGGTTGGATAATCGGTATAAAAAGCAGTTTATATTCTTAAAACGTTGAAGTGATTTCTTCATAGGTACTTAATGATTTCAGACTTTATAAAAAGGGAACAGACAATGAAACTATCTATAAAATGTATTTTTTCTTATGAAAAACAAGACGCGCAGGAGTTGTCAAACTAGTTTTAAACTTCTCTTCGTAAAACGAGAACTAGTCATAACAACAATGTATACTGTGATATAATGAAGTGTAGAGGCGACAAAAGAATTATGCTATTAATAACGAGTGCGTTTAATCTTGCACTGCAAGTTTCATTGGTACATGTTTACAGATAACAAGAAGCACCTGTCGTATTACTACACCACCACAATATTTTTGCTGACAAAACAATGTCCGTACCAGGAATTACCACCTACTCTACTATTTCTATACAATGAGTCACGATAGAAAGTGGTTCGTTCAATTCAAAGTAATTAACGAGTCACTATAGAAATGATATAAAACACATGCTCTAAAAATGTATGAAACTTATGTGACCAGTAAGGTTTCAGTGCCCAAGTATGTTTGTTCACTTTGGTTGCAACTGAGACGTTAATTTTATATTAACGGAAATAGAAATTAAAGCTAATACGTTTAGTAACAGTTTAATATTATTTTCAGATAGAATACTATTGAAGATCCAGGCGAGAGAATAAGCCCAGCGATGGGGATTCTATGCTTTGGGTATCGTACTGCATTTATTGGTGTCTTAGAGAGCATTGTGTCTTGTTTCTTTAGCATGTAGCCTAATGTGTGAATGTCTAGCGAACTAGTTCAGCACTACGTTCCTACGCACTACCTTTTCACTTCCCAACTGCATCTTCCCTACAACCCGTATTGCGTTATAAAAAAACTCTCGTGCTGTCAACTATCTCTTATATGTGTCCTGTATTTAACAATTCATAGTTACGTTTAAAATTTCACATTCAGCTAGCGGAACTTAGCAAATAAATAGAATTATGTGCAGCGACGAGCTGCAGATAAGATGTGCCCATAACTTGTTTAATGTAATAATGTTGCGTTTTAACGACGATATTACTCGCTCCATTACCGTCGGGTTCTCGTGGATCCACCATCGCGTCAAGATTATCCCACGAACACAAGTCTTTGTTCACGACGTTATGACTTTTCACATGATGGTTTTACAATGGTTTGCAACTTTGTTGTAGATTTATTTTGTTTAACGATGAGACAAATTACTATAATAGTAAGGAAATTTTTCTGTTCAATTAAAATTCTACACATGTTCCTCCTTAACCCTACATACGTGTTTTAAATAATTAATTTAGTTGAATAGCTCCATTATTTTGCCCGATTTAAAAATATATCTATGTTGCTGTTTTAAATCTTGTAATATTTCCATTATTATATTTTTATAAACAGTTTTATTCCGTAGTATCAGTATTGAAAAGTGAATTCCGATACAGTCGAAATATAAATCACGTGGAAAGCATACAGTGGATTTTGCATAGGTTTCTCATTTAACAATTTTTTCATTAAACAACTCTTAATCCGTCCCAATTAATAGCCATTACGCAGGTTACATTTCTGCGAACATTGAACTAACGGAAGAAAACCCTGTCCTCACAATGTACGGAAAGCGTAATCAAAAACATAGAACATATACATATAGATATATAGAACGTTTAAACTGTAACAATAATAAACACAATCTTGATGTTTTGTGTGCGCTAAGTGTAATAATTAAAATGTTAGGAACAACTGGTCAGCGATGTACGATACTGCAATAATAACGCTTTACCAGTGCAACGTTCTTTTTAGTTCAGTTCATGCAGTTTAAATTGAATACCGTTTCTCAGGACTGAGGTCGGTTTCGTTCTATTTAAATACCGATTTGAATTTAAAAATATGCTTATAGGAATTAAACTAATGAGAAACAGCGTTCAAATATTTTTTAAATTATTTATTTAAAAAAAAACCCGCACTTGGTCAGCGTGGCAGACTATGGCCTTAACCCTCTCAATATGAGAGGAGACCCACATTCTAACAGTGGAATGATAAATGGGTCACTACCCTGGATTAAAATATTTCATAGTTGGAATTTTTCGTTAGTTAGAGCTTGCGGGTTTTATGAGTAACATAAGCGGTATAAATCTATGCTGTCGATCTTGGATTATAGTACGACTATTTGTCCAATGTTTATTCAATTGGGGGCTCTGAGTTAGATTCTCATCCGGCGCAAAAATTTGTATAGTAAACACTAGTGTTACTTCTGTATTTATGATCGTAGTGATATGGGTGGAAAAAATCGACTTTTGCAAATCGATTAAAATGTTCGGTCTCAGAATAAGTATTCGAATGTCTTTAACTTTAAGATAATAAATAATCGTTTTATAATCGCTCCCTTTACCCCTGCCACGTTATTGTACTCATGGTAAAAGCGAATAATGCACTAAATTGATTTTGAACCGAATAAGCGGTTTTGTCATCTAACTAAGTGTTATGGACTACTTCATACCTAATATAATATATCTATAAGCGAAAATAATAAATGATACGCATATACAAATAATATCAACGTAACACGACGCCTGTAAGCCCCGAAGGGGCAGGCAGAGGAGTGTAGTACACTCCCACGTTGCACCAGTTACGTTTAAGTCCCATGGAAAAGGTGGTGAGGCTATTGCCGTACATCGGGCAAAAATCCAGACTCCGAGTCACTAATAGAAATTCTAAATTAGAAAAATCCAATAGTAACCGACCCGGGATTTGAATCCAAGACCTCTCGATCGGCAGTAACGCTTGCAGCCACTCGACCAACAAAGCACAATATAATGACAAATTTAATCAGGTACATTAATATAGTCCTATAAATCTTTCAATATAAAACTATCACGGTATTGTAAAGAATAATTTATCACTATGTCACTGTTGAATTTTATTTACGAGTGTTTACCTTAGCTTCATCTTTTATACAACGAAAACACCTGTTAGATATGTTGTATAAAAGATTTTTCTCATTAAATATCTAGTGAGATCCTTTCAAATCAATTACTTATTTGCCCCTCATCAATAGTACTTATCCAATTGGCTGCGTCGAAACTCGCAAGCCTCGACTATCAATTCTTAATATACTCGATAATAGAACACGATTTTATTATGTTGGTATTAAACTGTTTTCGTATTCGTTTTACATGTTTTTGTTTTTAATCACAAAAGTGCAGACGTAACCGTTACGCTGTTTTATAAAATAGTCGTTTGATAACCTGTAAAATTTACATTTTGCTTGCTTGATCGTTTCTTGACTGCTGATTAAAAATATAATGAACAGAAAAGTTCTCCTGCGATTTGTAAGCGTCCCTGATATGCAATTAAGGTTTAACTTTCGTATTGAAATGCCTAAAAATTCATGTGTATTTATAATTTCAATAAAAGGCTGTAAAGTATTTCAATAGGTACTGGGCAAGCTTGCTACATCACAGGCCACATCGTTGCTTTCCATCAGGCAAGTCTGTGGCCAAAAGCTAACCTATTGAGTATAAAAAAAAAGACTCATGAATATCATGCGGACGTTTAAAGAATATTTACGACAAATGTGAGCTCTGTATATCGTGGGAAGGTGGATTGCAGGCAGCTATAAAATTACCCAGTTACAACTCCAATCGCGATATAAGTTAATACATTTTCACATAATTACGCAGGTTTGCAATTAGTGTTCATAATATTTTATTTTCCAAGTCTAATCAGCGAGCATAATCTATATTGATCAGCCCTTTGCACAGCCCAGAATCGAACTTGAATTGGAATTATGTATAGGGCGAATCCGCAATGCGCGTTACCAGTGTTGAGCGTGTGGTCACGTCATCGTAACGATATAATGCGTATTACCTGCAAAACTGGTTATTAATGTGATGTAAGTTCCATTTAATAAATTAGGAGCGCCGGAAAATGGATCATTATATTCGAATACCTTTAACGCACATTTTTAATTGCCAAATTGTTTTTCATTTTCTTTGTCACTTCGATCACGAACACGTCCCAAATATTTTATTCTTAATTTAAGATTTATACATTCACCGCAGTTATATACAGTTAGTATACACATACGACTTATCCAGAGATATCTATTCAGTTTTGAGATGGGTCTAATAGGACGAAAAGTTTCCAAAAGGCTAAAGCTTTTCAATGTTCGACTAAAACCATTTCTGTCGACGAAATACGATTCTGTAATTTGTCTGCAGATCGGAGTTTGCTAAGAGAAAAAAATATTGTCAAATGTACCTTTACGAGTGGCTTCGCCGCCAATGGGCTTGTTTTTAATTACTTTGATGAACATTACTTGCACGTTTGTACATGTACAGATAATGGGTTACGATGCCGTGTGTCCGCTATTTCTAGTAAATAGGTTGTTTGGCGTTATGAAAACGTAACTAAATAATTGGGAAAAAATCAAATCAGGTTTTCAATTTAATTTCAAAATGAAATAGTTTTTCAGCCAGGGCCTTCACGCTATAGATTGACATGATAAATAAATGATAATGTTCATAATCTAACACAAACTTAATTGGAACACCTGTAAATGACCATTTAATCATATGAACACAAAAGAATTCCGCATATCAACAGACTATATGATAATCACGTTTAAAGTGGACAGTAAAACTACACTGAAGAGTGCACTCGCTACTTACGTAATAGCCATGGGAAAGCTTCGCAGGCATCCCGGCCTTGAGAGAGTCAATTAAGTAATGTAGCTGATGGTATGCTTATCGTACATTAGCGCTGCACGTGATAGAACCTCGGCTACTGGGACACGTCGAGCTGGGTTTATTCCTTTCGCGAGCTCCCCCTGTGTGGACGGGCGTCTATTAGATATGCACTTGGTGCGACTCCTCGCATGGGCAGTTCGGACAACATGCTTTTTCATACGGATAATATTAAGGTATATATATACTCTTTGCTAGCGTGTCTGCTTGTTTGCTTCGTGTGTTAACATTGACAGGTTATTCTTATGTGAGTGGTTTTGTTAAAAAATTGTTCGTTGTAAAAATTAATGGATTTGCATTTAATTATTTCATATTGTTTCGTTCGTCTATTTAGTGTACATGATGTGATAAATTATATAAAATTTCATTTAGATACATGAGTATATAAATAACTATAATCCCACATACATATTTACTGTCACAAGTTTGGGCTCACAAAGCGTCTTATTTTTATAATATTAGAAATTTGTTACGCTACGCTGAGATGGTGCCGCTAAAAGGAAACGCGATTTTTTTAAATAATTGACTACTTGTAACATGACCATAATGGGACATAGACGTAATTAGAGAAACGTGTGTGTACTACACTCCTATGCCTACCCCTTTGGGGATTACACGCGTGATATAAAATGAAAATACTTGTTGCATTATTTGTCAGAGTCAGTTGTAGTGGGTGCAGCGAGCTCTACCGGCTTATCGCAGCACATCCAGTTATGACATTACGGTCGACTCAGTAATTTGAGCCCGCCTGCGGGGAGCAAATTGGCCTATCAATAGCTAAAGTGGCAACCGGTGAGCTCGTTGTACAATGCGCGTCAGCAGTATATTAACGTTAACCATTAACTCGCACGCTCACGTGTATAGCGAAGTTTCTATATCACCGATGGATAAAGTGGTCCGATACCTTGTGTCTATTATATCATTGTACCATTGTACGGCTCGACGATAAGGTCATTAGTACGTCGGGGCAATAGACTAGTAGATTAGGGCAGGTTCAATTGATCGCGAGTAATAGGTACGTTACAGGTGGCTCCGATTATCAGATAAAATTATCTTAACTGAGCGTTAGTTAAAAGAGGTTTATTAGCAAAGTTAATAAAGAAAGCTAGTTGTGTATAAAATCTTGGTTCTTTTTTAATTTACACGTGAACAGAAACAAGTGCATATGTACATATGTATATGTATACAAATATTAGTAGGTATGTATGTGTTGTTATCACATACAAGTTTTGTACTATACTACAACAGCATCTCAAACTTGTATTGTTGAGAAAAACATAACAAAAATGCAGAAAGATGTAGAGCTTAAAATTTTACAAAAATGAATGCTTTTGGTCAATATAATTGATATTAATTATACAGTAGTGTTAGGCTTGTAATATATTAATCTATACATATAATAAAACTGTAACTGATCGCTGTCTGTACATGGCAAATATATTTAATAATTCATAATGGAGTGCCTTTATATGCGTAAGAGAACCCAAAACAATGTTTTTAATTTCGTCTGTTTGTCTGTAAGTCTGTATGTTTGTACATGCTAATCTCAGAAACCGCTTATCCGATTTGAATGCAGTGTTCAGGATTATATCGTGATGGGCTTTACTTAACACTTAGCGTATTTTTTTTCATTTAAATCGGTTACCAAATAAAGAAGTTATGTCAAATTATTTTTTCAAAACTTACGAAATCTGAGCGTACGAAGTCTCGAGCACAGCTGTTTTTTACCATATTTACGAGTACTCTTGGTGATCATAGCGTGATGTTCTTGAAATAGTTTTTTAGTAGATTGTTCTCTAATTAACGCGGGTGAAACAGCGGGACACACCTAGTATATATATGACATTTGATAGCGGTATATTGGAAGTATGATAGAAGTAGTATCATGATAATGATGTTTAGTTGCTGTTGAGGCAATGACAAAAAAATCTTATCCTGACCGTTTTTAATGTTAGTTCATTTTCGAAAAAATGGAAATGCTGCACTTGAAATAAATTCTATATTAGGCATATAAATCTTCGTAAAGTTCAATATATTATATTTAAGACACTATTGACAGCGTCAATAACTGCCAACAAAAATATACCCATTCCTATTTTGAAATGAACCCTTTACCGGATAATATTTTCTTTTTAGAATTAGTATCTCAGTGTATCCTCGGAATGACTTCAGGTTATTACCATTGCTACTGATTAACACGATGTAATTTATAAAGTCTGCCGAACCAAGTCTAAGGTAAAGTTCTGACAGCTGATTTCATGACCTCTGACTCATGATTTCATAACTTTCTGACCTCGCTGCAAGCGGCGGGAGCCTATGAGGAAAGACCTCGTACAGGTCCGAAACTAGTCGGGCCATCCCGAAAAACGTACGTGAATTAACTTGGTACATATTTAATCAGCTGATTTCATGTCACTTTTTTATACAATTATAGTAAGCATATGGCAAGAAGTCCATTTGATAGTCTTTTTAAACGGTAGATAGGTTTTAGAGATATATATTTTAGATTGCGTTATAGCCAAGATGTTGTCGATCCAATCGGAAAGTTTAACTTTGTTTTGAAATTCCAAAGCGCTTTTAAACGTCCACTTGTCAATTTATTGCTTTCCGTTCGCTGTGGTTGTCAATTTTATTTCGCGATTTTTGTAACTGTTGGTGTCACGTAAACTTTGTACAATTCATCTTCTCAATTCTTCACTGAAAATTAGGAATTGTGCCTGAAATTTCCGGAAAGACAATCTAAAGGTAAATGTTAAATCGAGCTTACCTCCTGTTATGAAAAGTTGTACCATACCGATGTTTCGATAATTTTTATATTCTTGGATTCCTTGAGTTATTCCATTCCATTACCAACACGAACCTCCATTTCTTTTTGTTTCGACTCTGTTATCATTACACTTGTGGACATAGATCTTCTATTAAAATGAGAGGGTTCTTGGATGTCTTCAATTCATTACTATTATTGGAAGCAAACAAATGTATGACAAAAAATTTGCTGGGCCAGTTCTATAAAGGCAGTATTTTCCCATGCCTGCTGTTGTGAGCGTAACAATGTCAATTAGCTGGACGGGACGGAGGGTACCTACGCGATAAAACGATTATCGTTCTTACTTTTCACTGCTCAAGTGTGAATAATTTCCCATAGATTATACAGTTAGCTTATCATCATCATCATCATCTTTAGCCTATCTCAGTCCACTGTTGGACATAGGCCTCCCCCAATGAGCGCCACCGCACCCTGTCCTCGGCTTGTCGCATCCAGCATCTGCCTGCAGCCTTTACCTTTACCCTTTACTCTCAAAAAATTTTGTTCGGCTTATAAAATGTATATAGTTTAGCAAATACATAATTAAAAATATACCGGCTTAACTCACGTACTTTTTTCGGGATGGCCCGACAAGTTTCGGACCTGTACGAGGCCCTTCCTCGTGAGCTCCCGCCGCTTGCAGCTTTAGCAAATACATGTCTACCTGTTTTATTTTTACAGTTGCCCACAAACGAATGTTGGTTATATTCGGCTTATTTTTTCCCGAACCTTTTTTAAAACGCTCCCAAATCCGTATTTCAGGATTTTTTTTCCGAGAATATCCCTCACTCGTATGCAAACAATGCGTACACTGCCCCTCCGTCGTTTTGTTGTCAATACTGTTGGGAAAGGGTCCTATTTATTTGCTTTTGGATCGATTCAAATCTATTTCGAGGCTGAAAAAAATTTTGCGAACATTATAAGCGCCTACCTTGTAACGTTATCGTTATGAAAACGGCATATATCTAAAGAATAGCGAATGTAAAAGTAGTCAGTTTATAGTAATTAGTCAAAAGTTGATAAAAAACTAAGTAATTACATAAAGCTTGCAAACTAAATAATCATTTCCTTAATTACTTCATTTAGACATTGAGAGGGAAAGTACAATAAGAAGCAAACAGACGCATGCAAAGTTTGAGTTCGTAATGACGCATGACTTAATCTTTATGTAAACGGGGCTAAAGCTTAAAATGGCACGGATAGGGTACTTTTGTGAAATGTAACAGAAATAAAGAACAGTTTTGAATCAAGCTCAATGAGGGAGTCTCTGCGGGCTGCTCTGTGTATACTGCGCGCTCCGTCCCGTCGTTGCAATCTTGCCAACTTGGTTATTATTATTCATTTTACTCGGACATACATATTATTTTAACTGCAACGTACGTTGTCAATGTTATAAGCGCGATGGTCACTATGTTTTTCAGGTATTACGATTTCTTTAAAAATGTCTAAATCAATTTTGATGAAACATTGTATGGACATATTTAAATTCTGAGGACTCACAATTTATTCAAAAAGTATTTACCCACCTATTGTGCTTTTATTAAATGTTTAAAATTAAAAATAAATTGTTTATGATGATGATTAATTCTCTTTTTAAATTAAAAGTGTATTTTTAATAAACAAAAATGTCAAATGTTTAATTTTGACACTTGACCCGTGGGGTCAGTGCTACCCGGCTGCAGCCAGCAATTAACAGACATTTTCTACATTTTACGTTTAGTATTATTATTTTTGAACTTAACTGTTTCAATGTAAATATATTTTTAATTAAACTCTACAGATAAGTGTAAACTTTGCGCTGGTTAAGTATTCTAAAATTTTAACGAGGAATCGCGAATTCTGGTCCGCTTATGAATTATTTTACCAAAAACAGTAAAAAGAATAACACAACCCAGGAAAAATGCATTCGCCCGGTTTCCTAAAGTTTTTAATTATGAATTGTAACATTTGTACTTAAAACGAAAAACTGAATTGAACTTAGTTTGTTCTGCTTCATTCATTTAAAATTTATTTTTTATTTTGCTGTATTTTAACATGTAGTTTTACGTGATAAAGCGATACCCGTAATATATATAGGTTAAATCTGTTAAGCAACTGAACAAAATGTCACATCACAATGTTTTAACTAATTTGTTGTAGCAGAGTAATAATAATAAAGATGTGTAAAGTTAAATGAAAATTTTTAAAATGACTGTTCTCATAGAAACATCGGTATCAAGTAGCAATATTAAGCATTTCGCATTAACAAAGAAACTATTTACGTCATAGCTGTAATGGTCCGTAGTAGCGTTGGAATAATTTAATGGTACAAGCAGGCTTAATGAAATTCCGTTAAACGTCACAAATAGGGGCGCATGTAGCTGACGTACCTGCACTGATCGCGGTTAAAAATTTAAAAATGTAAAACAATAGAAAAGTTGCAAATTCGAGTGTTGAGCTTTTTGAGTTTGAGTTGAGCGAAGTTTTGAGCTCCCCTTCCATTGCTCCCCTTTCGTTCGGCCCCTCAATTCCACCTTCACAGTCAGCTGCGAGATTAATAACGGACGACATATTAAAATTGTCTACACGAGAAATCTGGCATCAAAGAATGCATATATTGACTAGACGGCTGATAAAAATGCCGATACTCTCCTAGCCGCACCAAATAACGAATCGATCTTTAACAATCACTGAGATCAGTCAATACTTCTTCTATGCAGTGAATAACTGAACAGCCTTAACAATAAATCGTGGATAACATATACGAATTATGTCAAGCTTCACAATGTTCGGTTCACACTTGCCGTACTTAAACAAGGAAAGTTATTTCTTTTTTCTTCAGTGCACCAAACGGTTAAGGCTTTTGTGTTAATCGTAAATTCATATCGTATGTGAGGAGGGGAGCAATAGCTTTAAAAAATTATGTGTATGCGACTTCGAAGAATCGCTAGAGCGCCCCACATCAACACCCTGACCGAGGGTCACACAAACGCGTAAAACACTATTCAATTTCGATTTTTGGCACTCATTATAAAATACAGAAGCAACATATAGGTTGGTAATTTCATTAGTCTTTTCAAATTGAGATAATTAATTTTGTTGAAATTAATTCTAAATGTAGCAAACATTTTATACAATAAAATTAATGCACTACTTGATATTCCCAAACTAATTTATTTTCACAATATATACTGTCTCGTTAGAGACAATTAATTGTTCAAAACTGCGACAATAAATCTTGGCTTCTTACTAAATAAGATGTATATTGGTAAAATACGAAAACCCTTCGTACATTATTGAATATAATAAATAGTAAATTACGAAAAGATATTAATAAAATACGAAAACAATAATATTATTTCCGATTTACGAAATCTATACATGTCAATGTTCCCCGATGCTTATTTCTTACGGATATTTTATTAAAGACTGTCTTCGTGTACCTTCTTACGAGTATGCACTCGTACTTAAAATAATGTATTTTGTAAATTTTCTATCGAATTCTATTTTTGAATAGAAGAGAGTGAGAAAATGTAATTAAATGTTGCTCTGCAGACCAGGACTGATGTTAATACGTTTTTCACGCGAAACAGACGCGAAAGTAAAATTCACTTTAGCGAGATGCGCGCTGTATGGCGAGCAACATGAATGCATTCGATAAAAATAAAAGGCCTTCTCACTTCATTAGGTCCCTTTTAGATTTGTTTGCGACACATTTGTTAGCAAAAGGGAAAAAGCGTATGTGGTGTAATCACTTCATCGTGGACAAAAGTCGCTTTCGAAATGGGTATACGAGTAGCTATCGTGTTAATGTTTGAGCAAGGAAAATTTTACGGCATGAACCGTTAATGAAAACGTTGATAAAAATAGATACGGTTCACCCGTGATAATAGGGGCATGGTGAATAAGTTGACCCTTAGACTATTCTGATGTAGGCTGGTGTTAACATTTTAAGAGCGTTTACCTACGTATTATGTACCTATATAAAGTTCACTTGGAAATCAAAAATTCGTTTATTCCGGATAGCCTCGCGAAACATCCGCTTGGAATGTTTTTTTTAATGAAAAACCTATATATTTAATTTAATGGTATAAACGGATTTTACCGTACACAAAATGTGCAGTATTGCCATGCTCTGCGTGGGGATTGCTGCTAAAAACGGTCTAAAGAGCTCAGAGGCGTTAATTAGGGCATGCCTATGTCCAGCAGTGGACTGACAGGGTGGTGACGTGACGATGAAGTATTCACAAGTGGTTGGTATGAAACTCAGAAACCTAAAGAGGTTATCTGATAAGAGACGAAATTACGTTGAGCTGACGACACCATGGTTCGTTCGCTGCTAACTACGTTATGCAAATTGGGCTTGAAAATGAACGCCTATAAATAGCAAACCACTTTACATATAAAACTTCGGTCATTTCGGTTACTTTTTCCTTTACTGATGCACTTGTGATCATGTGAAGCTAAATGTAAGGGAATGTAACAAAAGTTCGGCCTATTATTATTATTCTTTAATAATGATTACGGATTATTGCTAACCTAATATAAAAATCTACTCGTATAAATAATGTTGCTAGCGCTTTATTTGCGGTTCCGAAAAGGCTAGAGTTGATTTTATAATATTTGATAGTCTGGTATGTGCAACTATACTTATATCAAAATAAATAACGAAAAAACGTAACATCAAGCCTTTAATCCCCAAAAGGGTAGGCAGGAGAGTGTAGTTTACTTCCATGTTTCACCAGTCACGTTTTCGTCACATAGAATAGGTGATAAGCCTATTGCTATACACCGGGCACATATTCAGAATCTGAGTCACGACTAGATATTCTATATTAGAAAAATCCAACAGTACCCGACTCGGGATTTGAACCCGGGACCGCCCGATTGAGAATCGCACTTGTAAGGAGGCAGTCGTTTAACAAAATAAATAACATAGGCAACAGTATTAAACTGGGGTCAAAATAAGTAAACATTTACTTAAAAAAATATTGATTCCACGATATATTTATTCCGTACGCAAATAAAAAATATATTTATACCTACGTATGTATTTTTCTGGTATTTTTATTTTCAATATACATAAAATGTTCTAGAATATTTCGGTAAAACAGTACGTACACTTTGCAGTGAGACATTAACGCGTTAGAAATCTATCTTCTAATTTAGTATTTGCTCGTTCTTCCTATCATAACGTATCACTTTTCTACCTCTTCTTGGCTTATTTTTAAAAGACGTAGTGATTGTGAGTAGTTTTTTGACAGAAAAACAACGCCGACAAAGATTTTTCTTTTCATGTTATGTGCATCGTTCAGTTTTTTTGTCGACGTGTTTCTTTGGAGTTGTTGCGCTCGGGTATGATGTAATTTAATGTGTTATTTTTTTAGATGTAACATAGTATCATGTATATTTAAGTCAATAAGGAAATCTATGTAGATAAAATTATAGATGCCTGCCGTTGTGCGCGTATCACGCAAAAAGTACTTAATTTTTTTTGTAATACATACTTCCTAAAAATGTGGTTTTTATCTATAAAATAATATTACGACGTCCATTAATTGACAAGTAATTCAAGTCTAAACAACATTTTACAGCGATATTTTTAAATTAGCAAAATATACCTGCAATATTTTTTGTTTTCCTCAGTTTACGTACAGTATACAGCAGACGAAGTCTCGGGCAACAGCTAGTAATAGATAGACATATTCGTATACGGGTGTATATATACACATTCGTGTGTGTGTGTGTATGAAATTTGTTAAACACTTATTAGGTCAAATTAGGCTTCTAATTCGCGGCACGTTGTTCATGTTATTAGTTTTATCCAACTTTAGTTTTAGAGCAGACCTGCTGCTGGTGAAATAATCTCGACGGAGTTGGAGTGTTTTCTATTAATTTTCTCGCTCTAGACTATATATTAGTCTTGAAGGCTCTACTATCAATATTAAGTTAGATTATTGAAATATATTACAGGAACATTAAAATTGGGAGACATGCAGAAATGTAATTCTTAATTTTAAGTCGGTGCCATATTCTAGACGAGAAAGTAAACTTTATTTGGCAGAAGGCCATTGAGTTCGACGCGCATGTACCCAGGCACCAGCAGCTCGAACGCACTTCGTGTGTGTATATCAATAAATTTTAAAATGCAAAAGACATGATTTTTATATATGTCACAATGTCTTTTGGAATGAAAACTATGTAGATTCGATTTATGGAGTATTTTGTACTGTCATTATTACATTAATCCGTCAGGTTTCTTACGGGGCAAGCACCAAGTGCCAGAAGCCTCTTTCCTTATTCTTATCTCCGCTGTTTTTCCGGAGCATTATAACATAGGGTTCTTTAAGAAAAGCGCAAAGAGAGCTCTCCTTCAAAGCCGGCAAAGCATTAGCCACTCTTCGGGTGTTGCAAGTGTCCATAG
>DWJK01001409.1:0-17064 GCA_018248815.1 Croniades pieria auraria
AGTGTAGTACACCCCCACGTTTCACCAGTTACGTTTAAGTCCCACAATGGAATAGGTGGTGAGCCTATTGTCATACACCGGACATACATCCGAATCACTGCTAGAAATTCTAAATTAGAAAAATCTGACAGTACCCGACCCGGGATTTGAACCCAGGACCTCCCGACCAGCAGTCGCGCTTGCAACTACTCGACCAACAAGGCAGTCTAAGTCTAATTGTAATGTTTAACTGAAAAAAAAAACAATATAATATATTTTTTGCTTACAAAGTATAGAATAATATTGCATACTATTTTAATTAATGAACATATTTATTCCAGTTTTTCCAACCCTCTTAATGTCCAGCTATTGGACACGGACTGATCTTAAGCCCATAGTTTTACATCTTATCTTTCTTTTAATGTTCATCACCATTATCATCAGCTTACTCCCGTCATGCAAACTTCCAACTTTCAGCATAAGCAAAGTATCTGTGTCTCTGACTCTACACTTGCATGGTTATATTGTCAATAATATATGCGGATATAAATAAATCATATCAACATTTGAATCCTCGTATTAACTAGTATAGTATTAATTACAGTCGTGACATCCTCTTGTCTCAGTTGGTCCATAAAGCATGGTAGAGTACCTTGAAAGCAAATCAGTTCTCATTACCGTTAGTTATTATGGCCCCCTTAATAACCGTGTACAGTTATAACATAGTATCAATAAATAAATTATTGCTATTCGATTGCTACATTGTTCAATGTAGAGTTATAAGCGATATGCGAAGATTATAAAAGTGATTGAAAATTTTATTAAATGTACAAGTTTAATGTACCTAATTATTATTATAACGCCATACAAAGTCTTTACGAGAGGCAGAAAACAAAAACTGCTAAACATCTATATACTTACAGATAATAAAATTACTTCAAAAAAATTTAACATAGGCAGTAAATAACGCAATTCATTATTTTTTAGTTACTCTAGTTACCAAACAGAAAACAAATTAGATAAAAATGTATGGCTATCCCAACTACGATTTGAACTCTACCTTGTCCCACTGTTGGCCATAAATCTTTGCGGCTCATGCCACTGATCGACAGCTATTCTAGTACGCTGTTCTAATGCGGATTAGTGAAACTGAGTACAGGTTTATCGTTAATTCCTTTAACGCTATGTCTATACTTCTAAACAATTGATAACGCAATAGACGGAGTTTAACGACTGTTAGGTCACATTACCTAACAAGGTCATGTTATTCTTCATGATACAACCATTATCCGGACCAGACAAGTTGATTCAAAAATTGCGTATTGGTAAGGAACCATAACAACTAATGCATTTTTTATTTTATCTTCGTGTGGCCACATATGTTATTTATATCATCTATTTAACTAGTAAAATGTGGAAGTGTACTACATTCCTCTGCCATCCCCTTTGGGGATTACAGGCGTAATTATACTTTTTTTTAGCTTCTAGTTAATCGCTGGGGTTGCAACAATTTCCGAATAAATCCGTTAAATTGCCAATCAACAATCGTACATAAATAAATATGTAGTAACATCTAATAATATGTTTGTATAGAAGTTGTCATTTCATATTTTTCTTTAATGATTAGCTGTAAAATCATTCTTTTATTAAACCAAAAAGAAACTGGTAACAAGTGGATGAACAACTTAACAGAAAGTGTTTGATAGTTAGTTATAAGACGAAAGAATTGCTAGGCTCTATATCTTTTTAGGTAAAAAGTATTTTACGAAGAAATCAAATAAATGCTAGGTAAATGTTGAAAGTAATTTTCAAAATATATTGTGACCATATTACTCAAACTTATCTTAGCAGTCATAATCTAAAATACAGACTAATGGAAATTAATTCTTATGCATATTATTTCGAGGAACCAAGTAATGTATACTCGTTGATGTCTTTTCTATGAAACTGGTTGCAAGTGAGTTCGATTACGATAAATATTAAATTAATCCGCCTGTTATATACGGTATGTAGAATTTTAATAATAGATTTTACTAAAATGTAAAACAATACAATTAAAGTTTTTATGTGTACATGAGGTTTTATAAGCTAAAGGTAGCTCAATATGTTATGGAAAGAGCTATGCTCGGTGTTTCTCTGCGGGATAAGATCCGAAACGGGGATATCCGGCAGCGAACTAGGGTAACCGACATAGCTAAAAGAATTAGCACGTTGAAGTGGGAGTGGGCTGGTCACATATGTCGTAGAACTGATGGTCGTTGGGGCAGACGAGTTCTAAAATGGATACCACGGACTAGCAGGCGTACTGTGGGTCGTCCATCGGCCCTTGGACCGATGACCTTAAGAAGGTGGCTGGTAGTGACTGGGTGAGATCTGCGGAGGAACGAGTGTTGTGGCACACCTTGGGAAAGGCCTATGTCCAGCAGTGGAATAGCCTGACATGATGATGATGATGATAATGATGTATATGTCTGTACTAATATTAAGTAATATTAGCAATTTAGACGTGTCTCATACTAGAATACTCTACAGCTGGTTTGACTAAAGTAAAAAACCATTACAAATCTTTCCTTCACCGATACTCTGAATCAGATTTAAGCAGACAGGCACGAATAAAGCTTTGTTTTGCAATATTACTGAAGCCTTCCAAGCCAAATACACTCTTCGGTACCAGTTTAGTGTAATAAACAAAAAAATAGTAGGCTTGTATTATGTGCCTATTAAGGGTATGACGTAATTTTTTCATTATGTTGAGTGTAAATGATGCGATTTTGGCAGACACGTAGGTAGGCAGGATTTTGAAAAGAAGGCACTGGACTGGATTCTTAATATCCTTTTCCGAGGGGCGCTAAGTGTCAAAATGTTGAACTAAGTTGTAATAATCGATTTAAGGTTTTATTAGAGATTATTGTAAACAATAGTATTACTGATATTATTTATTACATCCCAGTACCTTTATCCATAACGGTATCTTTGAAAATAATTCAATATACACAGTTATTTCAAAATATCCAAACAAACCATTCATAGGAAACTGTAGTGTAGAGTTAACATTGCCGGGCATGATATATGATAATCTAAGCCTTGGCAAAACTCGGGAAATCCTGCTGTACAGATTAGTCATACTATACACGGTTAACGAAAGGCTACAGATGACTTGTTAAATGAATAATTTTATTATTGTCACGCCTGGTTCTTGATAGGGTAGGCAGAGAGTACCGAGTGCCAAATATATACGGCATTAAATAATCAGTATGGAAAGAACACTTAAAATTTTTATTTTGAATTATGGTAAGCGGTAGGTTGTGGAGATTTGACCAGACTTTCACTTACTAGGTGACGCTTCGTAATCTGAATAATACTATCAATGCTTTTTAAAAATCCTGTGCATAATACACAAATGTACAAAATCTAAACCTATGAATGTATTGTAGTCGTGTTTTAGTGTTGACCAACTAGCTCGTCTACAGATCTTTTTCCACTAAGTACATATATTCATAACATGATAACCAGTATTTCTGGAATATTCTTCTCTACATCAAGGATATATCTTTAAGTTAACAACAGCTTCAATTTTTTCATTTAACACATGATCTCTACAATCATTTTTCTATCTCTACAACGACGTTCCATTCCATTTATCTCGCGTAATCGCTTTAGTTTACGACACCCATGTGCTATAAGTGCCTCGCTGGGTTAGTAAATCACCTGCAATAGAGCACGACCCTTATATAGAAGCCTTCGGAGGACACAGCGACTGGAATACATTATTTTATTCGTGCGGCATTACACGCGCTGCTTAAATAAATATCTTTTGCTGAACAAGATTCGCTTTCTTCCTTATTCCGCGCCTAACGGCTGTTCCCGACCATGTCGCCAAATAGTTATCACATGGGAACGAACAGCTTCTAAAGTTCTCTATGTCGGATATCGAACTTGGATCCTAGTTTGTGAGCCCGAAGCTGTAAAATAATGTCGATGAAGGTAGGTTAGTTAGTCTTTTATTGATGTTTTTAGAAGAGCCGGGGAAGAGAATTTCCTGGTCATTACTTGGGGTGGTATACTGCGACTCATCATCAGATACAACGACAAAATAATACAAGTTGCCTTGACTCTTCATCACCATTATCGTATTAATCAACGCTTTTTTCTGTGGAAACAGGTTCCTCTCAGAATAAGAAGCGTAAAGCCATAGTGTGGTATATTCTCTAAATGCGAGTTTGCAAACACAACAAGCTTTTTATATTATTGTTATGCTTGTGGTCTCTATCTCTAAAAATAAATGTATAAATGACAAATCGTAAGAATATATATTCAATACTCTTTCAGGCACATCCTGTAACTTAAGCATCCGTATTAAGATATTCATATAAGGTTTCATGATGTAACAAATGAACTTACCCACACTCTCGACCACACGGGCAACTAATAAATAAGAAAGTTTCCAAGCGATACATTTCAATTTATTACATATGTCAATAGGTCATGATTAATAATCTAGGCAAATAACTATGGCTTTGTAATTATTTATTTGTGTGTTAATCCTTAAATTTGTTTTTATGTTAAGGGTACATTATACCATCGTCATCATTAACTAATTATATACATATGTTACAGTTTAAAAACATAGTTCTACGTTAGGAATAATTGAGCCATACTGCTCCTATTCCCTATAGCCCTTTTGAATAAATACATGAACATCATAAAGGAATCTGCATACCTAAGAGTTCTATATGGTGCATTAAGTCTTCTAACATACACTTGTCCAGGGTAGCAGTTCATTAAACCTTCTTGTTCAGAGAGGCGTCCCAAGTCCAACAATAAAACGATAGCGGGGTTGATAATGATGACTGTTGTAAAAAAATATAGAGTTCTGTACATCTCTGCTCGAGTAATACTTAAATTGGTTTCACAAATGTTTTTCCGGTATATAAAAAGCCCCGTTCAAAATGACGCGAGGCAATAACAACTCAAAATAACGGCTAGTGATTCTAGATAATCTTAAATTAAACAACGAGTAGTGCACCGTACACCGCCTGTAATGGGCATACTCTTTGAATTGAATAGATCTTTATGATGCCATCAGCTTGATCGACAGTCTGACAATCAGACTGACAGACGGACAGCGAACAAACTCATGGGTAGCTCACTAATGATACATTTTTGACTCAAATTGAGTTTCAAAAAAAGTTACATACAAAATGTGTCAAGTTATAAATTATTTATATATGAAGATCAGGTCGCCATCAAGATGGTGTCTTAACAAAATGAAACTGTTATATTACGTTGTTAATTAAATTCTGTATAATTAGTACAATTTTCAAACCGATGTATTGGTTTAGTTTTTAGAAATTGATTTAATTTTATGCCTCGTGTTACATACATATGTATGTATATAATTTTTGTAATCTGTTCTTTCTGAGTTTAAACCCATAGCCAATAGACTAATTGTAAAAAGAGTTAATGTTGATTGCATAATTATACAGAACAAAGAAGCATCTATGATTTTAAGAAGACTATAATATAAAAATACAATTGTAAATACTCTAGCACGATTTTCTGATTCTATGCATATATTCTTCGAGAATTTCTTCAATATAGAGAGAGGCTTTATTTTAATATCCATTAAGCAGTTATCTTATTAATCAAACAGGTGTCGCTTCAGTCGCAGTGCGCATAAATTTGCGTTCTACAAGATGGAAAGGTAAAGATTTTCAAAGTACAAGCACTTTGTAATTATTTCAATAAATTATTCAAGACTTAATCAACTCTACATAGTGCTCTACGTCTATCTAAATAGATCACTCAGTAGTATTTAAGATTCTCGGTGAAAGGCTATCAAAGCGAGGATATTTTATATAATTTGATAAAAAATTAAAAGTTTATTTAATAAAATGTTTTTTAACATATCACCCGTTCTTTTATGATTTATTAGTTGAAAATCAGCAGGTTTACAACCAGATCATGGAGTCGCCTACGCGCTGTCAAGGAACGTTATTTGAAGCAATGTTATTTAGTTTGAAATGTGTGGTTGGTAAACTTCATAGACATAGGAAGGTATTTAAGGCTGTCGATTGGTATTAGGATTTTTAAATAGCTTGCATTATAATTCTATACTTATGTAAAAGGTAAGCATTTGTTCATTATATCATAAGCTAAAGTAGTGTTGGCAAAGATTTCACCTGATATGAAGCGAAATTTCGTTTCAAGATGGACCATATATACCTACAATAATTCTATACTCTACATTTTACATATTATACGTACTCGTACATGGACATGAAAATGTCAAAACACATTATCATGCCGATTTATCAAAAATACAGTAAAATTAGGTCTGGCAATTGAAAAACAGCTGTCGGAGGTAATTGTAAAAATATTTTAAAGAAACGGTATATTCGAAGTGTAGGTTCCATAGGTTCAGGATCGCAGGTGTAGCTGTACTTCTGCGTTCATGAATTTATTCATCCGTTCGCTTGAGTTACCGTTACGGTGCGATTATAGAGTTGCTGATTCCAACTGCGTTATAATTTAACCTTAAATAAATTTATATAAAGTGTTCGTAATTCCACATGCACTCAATGTGTCAGATGAAATATTATTGTATTTGTTATATTCACTTTATACACCTTAATCGATCTCAATGACTTCTGACTCTACTTTATATCTTTTTTTATAATATAGACACTACTGGCATATTATTATTATAACTTTTGTCATTTTTGTGCTTAAATAATATCTTGGGATATGTTCGATGTTTCCCTTGTATTGATAACCTGGTGGCAAAGTCCACGATAACGGTCGCATTGTTGCTGGGACCGTTTGAGACGAGGATCTGTTTCAGCCACAGACCGCAGCTTTTCCTAATATCAGAATGTCTACGGTATGCAGAAACATCTTTTTTATTTCCTACCATTAAATTAAAATTTACAAAAACTTGGTAAAGTATTGTATAAAAATATACTGTGTGTGTTTTTAATTTTTTTACAATATATTAAAAACTTTTATTCGATTCCCTTCAATTAAAAAAATCATATGTTTCATAGACAAGACAATACCAAATATGAAAAGGTTCTGAATTATGAGGCATATTTTTTAACACGTAACAAAGTATTTTACGGAAGTATAGGTTTCTATAAATTCTCTTTGCAGTTCATAAACGTATAATTCATGTTTAAATGCGGAACATTTTTTCATTGATAGCGACATGCATCCGTTGAAAAAAATGTCAGAATGCTGTTATCAAATGTATTATCTATGTATATGTATGTCAAAAATCTTGTAATAAAAAGTATTTAGAGGGAACGTGCATGTATTTGTTTTTCTGCCCTAATTTCGGTTGGGTTTAAATATGTAAATATAAAGATGTATTCTTATTAGTGTTTTTTGCTATCTGTACCCGAATCATCTTTCAAATATCTTGGTAACTGAACACATTCGTTCACACCGTCTTTTGTTAGCGTTAGATGTTATACACATTACGAAACAAAGCAGTATATACACACACAGTGACACACGCATGTGAGCACAAACACATGCATACACATATAAAAAAATAGTCAAAAACCCCATACCGAACAGTGAGAATAGTCCCTCAATGTTAACCATTCGCTCAGTGACCAGGTGATTTGACCTTATTCCCATAGAGATATCGCAACAAATGCCTTCCTATCTTTAAACGCGTTTCTTGATCTCAGTTTAACCCGATAGGGTATGTGTTTTAAAATAGTACACATTTTATGTAAAGAATTTTTATTTGATAAGTACTTGATGCAGTTTTCGCAGTTGACAACATTGTAAATTGAATTTTTTTTTTTTGGCGACATTGTAAATCAGTAATGTGTCAGCTTTACAGTAATTTTTAACGTTATTCTTGAAGAACTATTGTATGATAATAACGGTGAAAAGAATAGTTTAGAAGGTAGTTTTACTAAGTTATAAAAATGTGTCCAAACCTTGGTAGATTTGTGGGAATCTACGTAACGTAAACGTTTTTCAATTATGTTGATATTATAATGCAATATCAAGCCCGTAATCCCCGAAGGGGTAGGCAGAGGAGTTTAATACACTCCCACGTTTCACCAGTTACGTTTTGGAATAGGTGTTGAGCCTGTTGCCACATCTTCATTTCATACTAATTACATTATTAATAGTATATCAAGGTTCTATAGACGTACCAGTAACGCCACATTCATTTAAAAAGCCTCTTCACATCCATCACTTTCTTTATATTCACACTCCGGTTACGAGACTTCTGAATAACCCATCAGTGAATATCTGTAAAAGCACGTCAGGTTTTTAAGGAAAGGATATTTAACACTTGGTATTCTCTGACTACCACATAATGGGCCTGGCGTTACTATAAAATAATACTAGTAACATTTATTAAGTTATGGTGGGACGAATAACATAGCTAGTGAGTTATGGAAGTGTACGCAGGGAGCGTGAATCCCCTGGAAAAATACAGGCGTGATGTTAAGTATTGTAGTAATATTTAGAACGCTTATTTATATATGGTCTGAAGTAACTTTATAATAACGATTTGAAAATAATAATAGTAATAATAGCCGCGAAGAACATTGTACTACATAATCTTGTTTTTATTCGGACTTCGGGACTCAAACGCAATGACAATATAATAGTGAGATAATAATAGTAATTTAGTAACGCTGGGAATTGATGGGGATATGTTATTATCTAAATTAGGGTTGCCAACAATAACATTAATGTTCCCAGAGAAAAAAATGTGGAAAGAATATTGTTATATTGCAACAATAAAATTATAAATATATGGCTTGAAGTTATGATATTTCTTCTTCAGTAATTTTATTTCTGCTTACAAATCCCGATTGGAGCAGCAAGGTAGAGTATGTTTAAGATTTTACAGTTGGTGTAGAGATCCGTGTCTTGAAATTATACGTGAGTTAGTGATATTAGTTCTACTCGTATAATTAGGAATATTAGTACTATAGAGCATAATATTTTCTAGATAAAGTTCATACTGTCAATGTCAGACACATGAAATGATCTGCGGTCAAATATTATTATTAAGTTTGTATATATACATAAGTAGGCTGCAGGCAGATGCTGGATGCGACAAGCCAAGGACAGGGCGCGCGGCCTAGTCCAGCAGTGGACTGAGATAAGCTGATGATGATGATGATAAGCAGATTAATACAAATATGTTACGTAGCACATTCATGTTACCATAGCAAAGAGTCTCGCTATTTTGGGATTAGATGACCGTTTTTGATGCGGTCTGTAGTCATGAAAAATATATTTGCTAAACCAGATTACTAAACTTGATTAAACACGGAAATCTCCCAAAGAGTTCAACCTAACCTTCATAGTTTTCATACCACGTACCGTGTTGTTCAAGTGCAATTTACAAGCACATTGGCATGTGCGTTACAATGTTTATTTTGTAAATAACCAAGGCGAGTAATAAACGGACCGACATAAATGCTAATGGAGTATAATGTCTGTCGACCGAAACAAAAACAAAAGAAAGTCGGGGAGCGTAATGACGTGAAACTAGTATTTGCCCGCAGCGATTCAAAACTTGTTTTTTTTTTAATGAGTACATGACTTTACCCTGAGTGTGCAGACGTCCGAAATATTGGTTTTATTTTAATACCATCATCATTAGCATGTCTCAGTCTACTTCTGGATGTAGGTCTTACCTATGAGGGGTTTCGTCCATAAACTATAGATTTGGTCATCGGTGATCTCTATCGACGGACGGTCCCGTTGGACCGATGACTTTAAAAAGGCAGGTGGTAGCGGCTGGATGAGATCTGCGGAGGATCGGATGTTGTGGCACACCTTGAGAAAGGTCTATGTTCAGTTGTGAAACAGTAAAGGCTGATGTGATGATGATGATGATTTCTACCTACTCCGTAAGGTTGTTGGCGTGGCGATATAATATTAATACATATATCAGACCTATATCAGGCTAAAAACGTGAAAAACGCACATACAGTTATGTAAATATTTTGGCATGGATTCGTAATTGAACCCGTCCCAGGTCTCAGCAAGCAGGTCACTAAACCATAAGACTACGAGGCCACTCGATAATGGATAAAATTCTTAAACGGAACACTCAAACGACGTCTAATTTGTCAATCGTAAAAGCTATTTATTACACCACGTGGGTTTCGTTTCCAATTAATTGAAATCACTAAACCAATTGGTTGCAACATCAACAAGGAGGCCATCGCAGTTTTATGACGCTTTTAAAGTTAAACTTTCATTAGAAACGATAAACTTACAAGCAATTCTAATTGTATAACTCGCACACGTTAACTAGGCTCGTTACGATGACGTAACAGGGAAGCACGGACGAGTTGAAGGTGACAGCGGAAGGTATTGGTAGGTGGAGTCAGATAGCGGTAGGGGAATGGTTTCAAACAAGCGCGAAGTTGATTTCTGCGTGTTATAGGATCTGATATTGACTGGTATGTTTCTATTGAACTGTACGAAGTTGCTTGAAGATATAAGCGGCAGCGGGTATGTGCTGCTGCAAGTTTGCTTGCTGCCTTGCTGCTCACTGTATCCTTCTATATAATTTCTTTAACCAATCAAATACTTCAGTATTTCATCAGAGTGAAAACATATTAAATGGTAAAAGGAAGTTAATTCAGCCTTCAAATAATCTTGAAATAATATAAGTACACATTGTTTTAGATTTATTCCAAAGTGACTTTTGTGAATCACCCAAATAACGTAACATACGTATAACATAAGCTGAACATCACTTCTATAACTCCGAGAAGAGGTAGGCAAAGGAGTATTTTACACTGCCACGTTTAAATGGCAACACTTCGTTGAATAATTTCGTTGTTTGACCAGTCCGAGTTTTCGCGGCCACCCTGCTGGAATCGACCGGAGCACGTGAAGAAGAAATTCATACAGGTCCGAGGTAAGTCGGGCTATCCTGAAATAACATACGTGAGTTATTTCGGTAGATAACTGAACTATTTTGTGGATTGCTCCACGCGGGCCTTGCGTGAGGATTATGAAACCGTCATAAATTTTGACTGTTAGAAATGTAGAGTTAAAAATATTGAAAATTGCTACTAATACACTTGGGAAATTTATCTACTTTCTAATTTCGATGCCTTACTCTACGCTAGTTAGAAATAAATTACACCAGCTTAAGGATTAATGTAATAATTTGTTTGCTTCAAAAAATTGGAATCCTTTTAAACTGGAGCTGATTCTCTTATCGTTGATTTACGATTTTCGATTATTATTATCTTTTATCTAAAAGACTAATTCTTATTTCCAATTAATTTGTAAACAAATGACTCACGCAATAATGACAGGGTCTGAGCGAGGAAAAGGTACGACACAAAAAAATTGGACCGTTTTTGTAGTAACGCTCGAGCCTTTTATATGCTAAGGGTTCAGTACAATTATTTTAATTAATTTTTATACAGATACGGTAGAGCAATCTTCGTATTCCTTTTTAAAATAAAAACATTATTGCGCGCAAGAAAGAGTGCGATATATTTAACTTTTATGTAGTGACGTTCTCAAGCTGGGCGGAGTGACGATATGTACAAAGTTTCTGGCAGTGGTTGGATGCGAAGAGCAGAAGATTGAGCTCAGTGGCGTGCCATTAGAGAGGCCTATGTCCAGCAGTGGACGGGAGTAGGCTGATGACGATGATGATGATGATGATAGTGACGGAGTGCAGACAACTTAAACTGACTTGTACTATTAACGATAAAGTCAATCAACATTATATATAATGAATTGTGGTGAAACAGTAGCATAAGGTAGAAATTATTGTAGGTATAAATCTCTGACATACATACCTATCTCAATAACGTTTAGTTTTAAAATGATTAAGTTCAAATTTCGACAAATATAATTAGTTAAAAAAAATATTATATTATGTATGTTAGTTTAAGTGTCACCTGTCATTATCGGATTTTAGACCCTAAATATTTGTATTATCCCCTAAAAATGTTTCTATCACTTGCCATAAAGGCGAAGGAAAAGATTGTTTAAAATAGAACATATTGGCAGTTTATTATAATATTCTTTAAGTTTTATTAATAAAAAAATAAATCATAAATAAATATTAATATGTAAAAATATATATGTCTAAATTTTCGTCCGCGGTACCCCACCAAGGTGTGGCGACCGTCCCCCAGTAGCAATCTGTCAGAGGTTTTATTGCGCGCGATACAGCGACTGACGTGTTTATCGCTTTCGACGCGACGCGACGCTGATTCTCATTGACGAGTTTTGGTTACGCACCGTCGTCGGCAAACGTGCTAGCATTTTGGTAGCTTCAATTGTTTAATATTATAAGTAGGAATGGGTTTGCATCGCTTAGTAAAATTCTTTGGTAGTTGCTTTAACTCATTTCTTAAGATTATGGAATAAGGAAATATTTACGTTGCTTTTTACGTGTTAAAGAGTTAGTTTTTATCATCACGTCAGGTTTTTTACGGTATTGGCAGATAATAGCAAATGCTAACTATCTCTAACCTTACAGATCGAATGTGCTACTTCTGTATTCATTACTCTGTTAATACACGTACGGCAGTCTCGGGGACTTCTGACTCCGTCATCAGCCATTGGTGGTTTGTTATAATCAGGTATAACTTATAACTGAACTTCGAGCATTACTTTAGTTATAAACTGTAGCTTAGAAACAGTAAAAACTGAAGTATTTCAATATCTTACAATGAGAAATCTGTTCATCTCTTTATTCACGATAAACAATTTAAAAATAAAAGACTATTAATAAGCATAATCTCGTACTTGGCCAATGTACTTGTTCAACAGACAGACAGGCAGCGTTAACACTTCTGATTATGAGAGGATACACGTGTTCAAGAGTAAAACATTAAATGAATTGAAGATGATGAGCACGAATGCATTTATAACTAAATGATCACAAAATATTTTAACTAATATTTGTCAAGCAGTTCTATGCATAACTGCAGATCGAACGGTCCTGGGCCTGATTCCCGGGGCGGTTACTGTCGGATTTTTCTAACTTAGTATTTCTAGTAATAGCACGAAGTCTGCACTTGTATCTGGTCTATGGCATATAATTATATTCCATAGTGGAACGTACATTTTAATAAGTAGAACGTGGGAATATGCTTCACATACATACTTAATAATAAAGCCTTGATCTTTTTAATTGTGTAACCTATGATTAATTAGGTTTATTTAAATTAATACAATACTTGATAAGAAAATGTTTATATAATTAACTCGCATACTATTGAAAAGGGATATTATTATTTTTAATTAGGTAAATTCAACATTGCAATTCCTAATTATCTTCAAAATTCAATCCGCTTCCGCTTACCCGCTGCCGCTCATCACCATGAACGTACCCGATCTTTGATGTATGGAGCGGCGTTATGCAACATTAATGGTGTCGCAAGCACTATTAATAATTGTTCCGTACATTCCGAAGATAAGCTTTTTTTAGCGCCAGTTCATTTAATGTCCTTATAATTGGCAGTTTGGACGCGCCACCGGTTTTTTGTTTACTCTGCAACAGATTTGATACGTCTAATTATAAAATACGATATATAATGGGTATGCGACAGGTTTGGCTTTTACGAAGAAGTCGTATGTGACAGAATTGTTTCGATTTCAGTTTTATTACAAGTACTTGAATCTTGAATTGAGTTGAATGAGAATTGAATACAGAACCTCCGGCTAACAGTAAAATCCTTGGACAAAGGACCGTTAAATTTCTACATGTCAAGTTTTCCATAATGTTTACAGTTTATACATTGTGACAGTTTCTAATCAACTATATATCTTAAATTTGTTTAGTATTAGAAGATCGTCTGCAATAGTGTAAAAATTGTAACATTGATGAGATAAAAACAATTTAAACCATATCTTTTATTAAAATGTGTTACACTCATGTATTTGTAAAATAACATTTTTCTCGCACTTTCTACTTCATTTAATCAAAACATCTCAATTAAATTCGAACGGTAGATATGACAGTACTTTTGACCTTTGTTAGGACACTCCCTTACCTTAACATTGACTGTGTCAAATGTGTACTAAAGACCTTTATAATCGTACAAAGGGAGAAACATATACTTTGAATACTTTTAGCCACAGCATCCACAGATCGCATCTGATCGAACAATTGAATTTCGAACGGCATTTTTCTATGTACCAATGCGCAAGGGAGGTAACATCATGCCTCGATCTAAATATGCCGTAATGGAGATCAGCTGATATTTAAACACAAAGCCTTAAACATGCGATTAGGAATCGATATTATTAATAGTTGACCGTTGTATGGACAATGTGCTGTCGGCAGAAAAATATTTTTTTCTTGTCGTAATTTTTTATAATGTTTATCCTTTCTTTTAATGTGTTTGTAATAGTTACGTCTCTATATGTTTATTAATTTTTATCAAATCCTTTAAACTTTGCGTTTAAATCTTATCCGTTTTAAGGATAAAATGTCTGTTGACAGCAAAACTCAGCATATATTTTCAAAACTTTTTAATTACCTATCTGTTATTATCGAATTAGCAGTGTTTTTAGGCATTATAATTTGAAGAACGTAGCTCAGTAATTCAATTAATTTTAATAGAATTAAACTTTACTGAGGTTGTCATGGACGTCTATAAAACTTTCTTTTGCATTACTGTTTGACCACAGACTATTTTGTCTGACATTGACAATACGAGCTTAGACAATAATTGTTTTATTAAAATTGAAAGTATTTGTAACATATATGTATAATATGTGTTATAGTTTTCTAATGTTAAATATGCTAAATTTGATACTTCTTTTCGCGTCCATAATTCTTGAAAAGAGGTATAAAGAATTATCTTTATTTATATAATACATAGATGGTTTATTGAAACCAGAAAATCGTTATTGTTTTTAAGTATTTCATTAATATTTCATTAACATTTATATTAATACTTAGTATTCCTTTCGGATAATATTGTTTTAACGGAATCATTATTTTGCTGACCGTACACTGGGAAACGTATCCCAAGCATTTGATTAAAGACAACTGCAATTGGTTCTCAAACTGGCTGCAATTTGTCGTCAAATGTTTGCGCCAGTGAATAATTAAATTTTGTATTTCAGAACTGAATTACTTGCTATGAATGGCAAAAGTAACTAGTTTTAAATATTCAAAGTCAACAAATTTTAAATAGTCTTGGCTCAAGTACTTTAAGTTTCGCCTACAGCATCAATGCCTTTTCATACATTGTTATACATCAATCCGTCGGAGTTCCATATGTGGACGCACGCATTGCACTTTTAAGATTATTTCATAACTTGAAATTGTGCATGATTAGCTCCCTCTACATCACCCTTAGCTGTAGTACATGAAACCAGTATGAGTCATAGTAAATGATCAAGATCGGGGGAAAAGCTTCTATTATTCCACTGACGAATATTAACGTCAAAATGACCCTTCGACGTATTGAGTATGACAAATGTACAGTATGAGAGAATGTAGAGTATAAAAAAATTTTGCATTCGAATTTTAAATTTCTATTCGAATTGACAATCCTCAACATTCGCTTCAATTGACATCGATTATTAGTAATGTAAGCAGCATTCCTAATAATTTATCCACAATACTGGGGACACGGAGCAGCAAACAACATTAGTAATACTTGGGGACATTAATTAACCTGTCTCTAACTCGGGAGCTATAAAGTCGAATCAATCCGTGTAAATAGCGCGATAAAACTCAAATGTTACCCACCCACCATTGATTGCTTGGCCATAGCTTATCATTAAACGTCTTTTATACTCGCGTTTCTAACTTACATCTAGTTTTGACGCTAAAGCGGGACGCTTGACGCTTTAAGTTACACGCATGACGCTTTCTCTAATGTCTTAAAGCTGTCGTATCTTGATATCTATATTGGTATATTATAATATTTCTTAGAGCTTTTGTACACTATGGTTATTTAGAAAACTAAATTTATCGTTATTTAGAAACAATTTATAGTCATTTGAGGGTAACACTGCAATGACAATTTTTAATGTGAAATGTGATTACATAAGATTTTGTCATATTCAGAATACCCTCAATTAAAGTATGAGTTATGTCTATCGTATGATATAATGTAACAATATCAGGCGTGTATTTCTTCAAAGGGTAACCAGAGAGTGTATAAACCCGAGTATGTAATAACGTTCTACCAGTGTAACGCATGAAAAAATTTGTTTAGAATATTAATGCTTGTTTTTATAACTTTATTCTCATCATCTAATAACTTTGTTTATGAGAATAAAATTTAAAATAAACTTAGAAAAAGATACAGGGCAGTTAAATTTAATTCATTATTTAATCACAACTGTTCTTAAATAAATATTTTGGTACACCATCTTACTCGTTTACCTGATAACAAATCAAGCAGTTTGTGCTGTGATAACCTAACAATTAATGACCTACATGTGTGTCTGCGCGTGTGCGTGTGCGTGTGCGTACGCGTTTGCGTGTGCGTGTGTGTGTGTACAATAATACAAAACAATTATTATTCTTCTCGTAAGTACTACACTAAAGACAGTATTGCTCAGATAGTACATATATAAATACATATACATATATCCTTTTTTAAATAAAGAGTAGGTAATACACGTTAGTGTTAGTTGTTAAATTACTTCACAAATGCGTTTATGTCGTAATCTACTAGTATTTCGAAGAATTCAGAAATAGATATTTATATGAAATCCAATGAACTCACCGCTCTATAACAAGAGACTTGAATATGGTGATGTAATTCGCCTTTATCTCTAGATATATTAAATATTTTAGCATTGTCCGTGTATCAATTCGAGATAAAAGTTAACTGGTATTATTAGTTTATTTTTAGTTTCATTAATTTCAAAAACGTAACAGTACACCGGTAATCCCCGAAGTAGTAGGCAGAGGCGTGTAGTACACTCCCCCGTTTCACCTGTCACGTTTACGTCCCATGGAATAGGTGATGAACCTATTATTGCCTTACATCGGGCACCGATCCAGACTCCGAGTCACTACTAGAAATTCTAAATTAGAAAAATCCGATAGTACCCGACCCGGGATTTGAACCCAGGACC